>JAGVSP010005830.1:0-15535 GCA_022494985.1 Micrasema minimum
ATTTGACTACAAAAATTTTATTTGATAAAAATTTCCAAAAATTGATCTAAAAAATAAAAACAACTTTGCACTCAACTTTCTCGAAAACTATGGGTCAAATAGAAAAAAAGTTCTAACAAATCGACTCCGATTATGATGTAGATTCACTGGTTTCCCGCTTGTACATCTTGTTACACGGTGTATATGATACAAGATAGACTGAACTTGGAAAGTATAAAATAAATCCGACTCAGATGGCAATTCAGCGAAAAATAAAATATTATTAAATTATTGTCTTCAAATATTGTTAACATGTTGACGACCACTGGTCACAAATACCTGCTCACATTTCACGAGGAATCGCTTAACTTGAAATGACCTCTATATTGACGCGTCCGATCAAAATCAAGTATCGCACAGGTCCGTATTTCAAGCAAAACTCATCTTTAAACTCGTTTGCGCAAGGCTTATTTTCCTCTGGCGACCAAATCACGTTTTACCGCATTTCAAGATTCGGGTTCAGTTACAAACATAAACATACTTGTTATGCCAACAAACGTGGCTATCTCCTTCACAAACGGTGAGGATATAATAAAATTTCTAAGATTAAACATTCATTTTGAAAAGGTTTTGGTGGTTTATTAACAGTTTCAGGGATTTACATAATATATATTTTTACATTAATTTTCTAAGCTCCAACCTCAAAAAAAAAAAAAATTATGAACGAAAATGTTGGAAATAATATATTTTAGATCCCTCAACAAAAAAAAAAAAAATTATTGCAAAAATAAATCATGGTTGGTTCGGTCATGTAGAGCGAATGGATGATGAAAGAACGGCTAAAAAAATATATGATGCGACTGTCTCAAGATGTAGAAGTCGAGGAAGGCCGAGAAAGACATGGCATGATCAAGTCAAACCAGTGCTTGAAAGTAGGCATGTAAGAAGTTGGAATAATCGACGTGCGTGCATGAGAAGATGTAGAATGTGGAAGAAGCAAGAGAAGTATGCCAGGACAGAGTAGTGTGGCGTTCTATCCTCTCTGCCTACCCCTTCGGGGAAATGGCGTGATGGCTAGTTAGTTAGTTAGTTAAATCATATAGTTTGAAAAGAATCATGGGGAATAGTGGGTCAAATTATAAGTATAATTTATACAAACTTTAAAAATTGTAACAAATATTATAAAAAGTAAAAGAAAGTATGATTAAGCTAGAAGCTCAATATAATAAATGATTTCTGTTAAAATGCTTACCATTTTGATCAATAGATTACAGCTTTTGTTGCAGAGCTATATTAAAACAAATGAGTGTTGCAAATACTTGTAGACAAAATCTGGATTACACCATAACGGGCTAATAGTTACAATTTGACATCTCAACAGAGCGAGAAGTTTGGAGGGATTATGGATAATTAGGCGTTTACAGGGCTTATGACCTGTCATTGGCTGGGTTGAGTGGCCACTTGATGTATTACAACATTCCCCATTTCACCTTTAGTATTTGATATCCATATCTGCCAATATACCGTAAAATGGCGCGACGCTTCACAAGTGAACGCTCTCTGTAATCCATTGAGAAAATTGCTAAGCATTTTAGCAGAAACCTTTATGATTGCAAGTGAGATTCTTACCGAATTATATCACCTACTAGGAAACGCCTGAAGATGAAATCTCAATTTTTTTGCTTATAACTTTTACCAGCTAATTTTTATAAACAACATTTTGAGTGATTCAAATTGATTTTAACTATTCATTCCCATCGCAATTAAAAAATAACCATTCAATTATTCAAAATAAAAAAACCAAAATCAGCACATGAATTAATAAATACAGAATTAAATGTTGGTGAGGGTGATGGCCACGTTTGAATTTGACGTCTCACTTGTACTATTACAGTTGTTTAGTTTGTATTGGAAACTGAGCCTTGCGATATTGTAGTGGTGGTAACGTTTAGTTGTGTCGACTGTTTTCCATTAGGCTCTGTTTTGCGTGGCGGGCCACTTCGGCAATGAAATGATACACAAGTTAAACCGTGGACTTTCGGAATAAGTAAATTAATGATAGAAAGTGGAAAATTAAAGAAATGTTCAGCTAAGATCGAAAATTCTACACTGTTTATATATTATTAAGATATTTAGATCATGCATGTTGGTTCAATATCGTTTTACATAAATATTTGATTTCATATAAAATGTACGAACAATTATACTTTTCTATTATACTACATTTCTACCGAACGTTGTGGCCGTGTCTCCATGATTGAGTGGAACATCTACTACTCCTTTCCCTTATCCGCACCCAATGGTGCATAGGGCACTGCATTGGTACACCGTGCAGTGTCTCGTGATCATTTTATTACATGAAGGTAGGAGTCAGTCTTACGCTGCAGTACCAGCCCAAGTTATCACACATGAAATATTAATATGAGTGGAATTAAAGCGTATTTTTTAAGCACAGTTTCCGGGAAAAATCTTCTGTAGAGCTTAAAGTTAAGGTTTAATATAGGTATGTGTATGTAGAAGGTCTTGCTTTAAACGGGACTTACAAATATTTTTTTAATTAATTATATTACTACTTTCCCCCATCCGCACCTGATGCATAGGGCACTGCATCGGTACTCGGTACACCAAGTGCAGTTATGGATCATGTATTACATTATGTAGAATTATTTCAGCGGTTTTTTTTAATTTTAAGTAAGTATACATTTGAATATTTTAATCCTAAACATATTAATGTCCATTATTTATTTGCATTTTCACACCACTCTTCGCTTTTCGTCAAAAAACCAAAGATTTTATATTTTCCATTTACATTCTTTAGTACTGTGAATTTCAATCTAAAGCTGTTTACATTTTCTCTGTGTAAATTACAAAGAAATCAACAAAATGGAAGTTTTCACGCCTCACCTGTTGGAGGATTTACTAATATTGACTTTTTCTTCTTTTCCTCTGAATGCCTAGGATTGTTTCACATCATGTTCTGTAGTGTACAATGCTGTACTGAAGATGCCCTGACTCGCACGGATTATCTAGCGAGTCGGGGCCAGATCATTGACATGGGTCGCTTACTGAGTGAGTGAGTCGGTGAGTATAAAATGGTGATTTTAATCGAAAATACCTATGTGTGAAATGTAAAATAATAATAATACAATATATATAAAGATAGCCTCACCTACACAACGGATATTTGAAAACCTGCTTTCAAAATCAGTTTTAAAAAAAAAAAAAAATGGAAAGAATTAAGTACCTGCTCTATCCCGCCACACTTTCTTTGCTTCGTCCAAGTTCACACAAGGAGCACGCCGATTATCTCAACTTTTCACAAAACCAATAACCTAAGTTTTCTTCCGAAAATAAAGATCTTTTATCACAATTATACTAAAACGAGTAAATTTATACATTTTTCAGCTTCACAGGCATAATTTTGTTCCAGATTTGAACCCGGTACCTGGTTGCTATACTGCCAAAAGTTTGTAGGTCCATATTTTTAGCTAAACGGACTTATGGGTGAATTTTATAATATATCTTCTCGGAAATATATCCGAGTATGCCTGAAAAACGTTCGCAGTTCTTTAAATTACAAGGAAATACTTTTTCAGCTACGAATTTTACCTTTTAAATTACGTAATAACATTTTTTTTAAATTTAAAAGTCTGATTATTCCACAAAAAGTTGAATGGAGATACCAACTTTTCACAGTATGGCAACGGTTTACAAGGTAAATACTGCAGTGCGGAAGCTCACTAGACCACACACACACACACACACTCACACCCTCACATAGTACAGTATATTCTCCCATTGTGTAGGTATATGTGAATGTATATATCATTCAATTACGTCAAAATAACTATTTTGACAAGTATTGACATATGACAAACACATCAAGTTTTCATTGACATTTAGGACAAGGTTAACCTTTTGTAAAAAAAACTTAGATGGCGCACCTTAAGGTACAACGTGTGACATAATCAAAGGTCATCATCATCATCATACCATATCCGCTCCATATGTGGAGCATATTAATTCCACTAAACTGTCTCCATGCCAAGCGATCGGCCGCCAGACTCCCGCGCATCCCTCACAAGTCAAGTCCACGTCCCGCAGCTCTGACGCAAACTGCAGACGAGTTGTCAATGAAAGTGGACGTATCTAACCAAGAGGCCGAGAACCTGATGCCTTGTAAAATAGGTAAGCATGGTTAAAAAAGCTCTCGGGCTTAAAAACGTAGTATATGGCCTAGCCAGCCGAAACGCCTTCGAGGTACTTTCAAATAATCTCAGGTAGTCAAAGGTACTCTCGGAAAAAATACCTTAACATCCTCAATACCTTAATAGCCAAATTCGTGATAACATGGTACTCTGCCCATCTAAAACTGCCATACAAATCCCGACTGCAAAAAGAAGGAAGGACGGTTGGAAGTCAACATCTCAAGAGGCAGCATCGAACGAGAATAATACAGACCCAGGGTCTATTATAAGAAGAAGAAGAATTATAAGGGATTTTTTTGAATCATACCCGGAAAAATTTAAGAAGGTTGATTTGAAAAAAAAAAGAAAAAAAAATCGTGTGGAACACTCGGACCACACGGTGGAAGTTATATACTCTTTGGCCATTCTCATACACCCATTTTCTATTCGAAAAGAGATAAATTATTTGAAATATAACAAACAGACAGGATATATGAAAATTGCATGAAATATAAGACATTTTTCAATATTATTTGAATATATTTTTAATTCAAATATTATACGTTTGTCATTATTATTATACACCTATATTATCATTATCAGTTATTTCTTCTATAAAATCATAAAACGTAGGTTGAATATACGGACGAAAACACCACGTGGTCCGAAAATTCATAACCTCTGAAAAGATTTCCCTTAAGAGTGACAGATGTACAAACTCTGCTGACATGGAAGAAAAAACAAAAATCGTGTGCCCAGTCATGGCGTAGACTTCCTGGAAGCACCTCAGTGACTGTGGCGCCATTTTCTCATCCCAAGCGCCATTTTCTCTTAAAAATCAGCGTGACGCGGTTTCTAAGAAGAAGACCAACAGAATTTACCCCAAAGTGTCTAATTCCGGGCGCAAAGAAGTTTAACTTCAAAAGTCTGAATGAAGCGAGTTAATAAATCTTTTCAATATATCTTAACACGTTTTTCCGTCAATCGTCGATAATGGGTCAATGTTTCACCTTGGGTGGCCGTCTCTAGTCGGAAAATCTCACATTCCAAGCGACAGTAGGGAAGGGTGGCGCACGGGTGAGACTCTCGGGACTGCGACCCGCGACCAACTAGGCCAACGCTTGCCCCACTTTTCAGGGAATCTATGACTTGTTAATACGGAGTACTGTACTACCGAAAACATAATAAAACGGGGTTGCGACCCAGAAAATAAAGTAATATTTTTAATGAGATGCGACAATCCATGAATTTATTTTTTTATAAATTTCATACTTAGTAAAAATACTACTTTCCTTTATCCGCACCCAATGGTGCATAGGTCACTTCATTGGTACACCAAGGGCAGTGTATCTTGATCACTTTTTATTACATGAATGCAAGCTGTTCAGTCTTACGCTTCAGTACCAGTCCAAGTATCATACATTAAATATTAATATGAAACTACATGTTAATAAATTTTACCCCCTACGGGAATCAAACCCGAGACCTCTGGCACAGAAGCCAAACGCGCTACCACTATGCCAGTAAAAATAACTGTGCAGTAATACTTGTATTGATTAGAAGTTTTTCTGTGTTCTTAATAATTATTTATAATTTATCACCTTGGACTAGCACTAAGGCGTATGACGGGTCATCTTGTGTTCATGTAACAAATTATTAAGATACTGTACTTGTGTAAGAACGCAGCGCCCTATGCACACAATGATGGGGATGGGAAAAAAGGAAGAAAATTTTTATTTTTTGGTTATAAGAAGGTTTTTCCTCATCTTCCTTAATCATACTCAATAGTACATTTGTGTTGATTGATATGGCATTAATTTGTAGAACTCCATGATATCGTAAAAGCAAAAAACGATTTTTTTGATTTACGTGATTTTATTATCAGTTATCAAAATAAGATGTAAATGTTTCAACGCCACAGTTTGATAATGCCCTT
Source organism: Micrasema minimum (assembly GCA_022494985.1). Lineage (NCBI taxonomy): Eukaryota > Metazoa > Arthropoda > Insecta > Trichoptera > Brachycentridae > Micrasema > Micrasema minimum. The sequence continues at coordinate 6,103 of JAGVSP010005830.1, forward strand.
ACAAGGCAAAACAATTGTCACTAACTTGATAATAAAATTAGAACCAAAAAAATCGAGTTTTTTTGATTTTAAACATTAGAGTACATTTGTGTATCTTAATAATTCAGTCCGTAAAGCTAAGACGATTAGTTGTACGCTTTAGTCCAAGCCAACTATTTAAATTACTACCCGTACATAACCGACGAATGAGGAAAAGAAAAATTATTATGCTCGAAGTTTTCTCAAAAATGCTTTTTTGAGACAAAACATTTATTTTGAAACATATTATATCTCAATAAGCATTCAAAAATTAAAAATTCGTTGAAAATAGCATTAATTTCAAAATCTTAAACCTTGTATCTAAGTGTAGTGTTTTCCGTTTCCGTTTTTAAAGATGGCCGCCATTCACTCTCCCTAGAACAACCCGTTGACATGTTTAAGTGAAAGTTGGCTGGAGAAATCGTTTGCATAGATTTTTGACAGTTTTGTTATTGGCTGGAGAAATATGTTAGCCGTGCCATGCCGCTAGCCGCCCCGTTTTATGACGTCACTCCTGCAAAAATGACGCACTTTTACATAGTAGTATTTGGCGCGGTATTTGAAATGTGCTACTTTAAAAAATCGTATCTTCGTCAATAACTTACAAAAAAAAAATTTAAAATTTTTTTTTTTTGCTTAGTTAAATAGTACGTTTATAGAAAAAAAATACTTTAGAAAACAGTGGATTCCCTCATTGTCAACATTTCTGCATACTAAAGTAAAATCAGTCTTTGGCATGATCGCGTAAAACTTTCTCGTAAAAAAACATTCTAGACGACTAAGTAAATCAAAGTATACCACTTTGCACTTGAAATAAAAAAAAATCGGTGTGCGTCGGACCACACGGTGGAAGTTACACTTCTTTGGCCATTTTCATACACCCACCACTCACGCACACAAACAGACAGGATATAAAAAATGAAATATAAGACATTTTTCAATATTATTCAATATATTTATATTCGGTGTGAATAATGTGTGACATAATTTTGGTATTAAAAAAAACATTATTTAAAAAAACCACAATTTTCACTGAAAAACACTGGGAACATAGAAGAGCAACGTTATTGTCTTGCAGCGCTTTCGGTGTTGAAACTTGGTACTGTTTAATTCCGGCTTCAATATCAGTATCAATAAAAGTATCGATACTTGTATCAAAACAAGTATCAGATACAAGCATCAGTGACTGTGGCGCCATTTTCTCTTAAGCGCCATTCTCTTAAAAATCAGCGTGACGCGGTTTCTCGACCAACATCCCACCCCAAAGTGTCTAACGGGCGCAAAGAAGTATAATTTCAATAATAAAATAAAATAACTGAACTATATTCCCGCCTGCTCAAACAATTTCCATCATTATCTTTCTATTCAAAGAAAAAAGTATTTGCTTAAAACTTAAAACAAAAACTCAACGTAGTCTGGGCGAAACTGGATTGCCCAACGGCTACATAAGTGAAATAATATCGGATTCTAAAGTTTGGACTTTTAAACAGCGCCTCATCATTTAAAAAGGTTAAACTTATTTAAACTCCGCAATTAGTAAACCTCCTACGTGTCCTTCCCTTTTTTGTAGCGCATAAAATTTACTTTCTTTCTTTATATTTTTTTCTTCAGTAAGAGCCGCAAACCGGTCGGCCTTGCCTTATTCAATATTTAAGTACAGTGTACCTCAAGGATCCGTATTGGGCCCGCTGCTAATTGTGGAAAATGGAAAGGAAATTTAGATGAATACGCAATAGTGGATGGACGATCACAATGATGAATAGGAGATTTGCGATAAAATAAAATAACCCTTATTTTGATAAATAATTACAATTAATAATAATGCACGTTTGTTTACCTATTTATTTTTAAATGCCGAATGGTTTTTTTAAATTACATGAAATGTATGTACATTAGTACTTTTTTTATTTTAATGAAATCATAATATTTGTTTACATAAAATATTATTGAATCGAATTGTAGTCTTACGATAAAAGTCACTGATCTGGATCCAAATCCCTATGTTTGAGTTTCGCTTCACATTTTTCGCTTTTTTTTTCGTTAGATAGTATACCCGAAAAAGTGTAATTGTTTTTCTAAAAACATATTTATGAAATAGTATTAACAAATTAAAATATGTGCAAATATCATAAGATTGCATAGATTTCTTTTAAAAAATACAATATTCAAAAAAATAAATACGTTATTCATTAAAATATTTTTAAAAGTATTAAATTTTTTAAATTTATGATTTATATTTTTTTTTCAATATGTTATATTCTTTAACTAAAATATGGAGCTTAAATAATATATAAAAGACACAAACAAGCTAAAAATCTAATTATTTCATTATTATTTTTCCGTGGTATAAAGCATTTTGCTATGGATAAAAAAATACATAGGATGCTTTATTATGATAAAAATAACTTCACTTATGATAAAAGCTAATTATGATCAATTATTAATTAATTTAAAGCATAGAAAGAGTGATATTTTAAAAAGTTTGACTACCTCAATGGGCCAGAGGTTCACTTAATAAGAAAACATCACGGCTTTTGAAAATTTCATCAAAATTTTTGTGATCTCTCTAAGGTTCAGTTTTATAAAAATCCGTTAATAACTCTTGATTTATTCATGATAATTTCCACAAATTTTGTACCGAATATCCCGATTCGTAAGTACGGTCTAGCCTAAGCCTAAGGTCGCCCATAATGTACTGTCTAGAGACACACAACACCTCCCCCCATATTATGATCACCTGGTATTTCTGAACTACTAAATGTAAAATAATGAATCATCATCATCATACCATATCCTATGTGGAGCATATGGAATTCACAAACTGCCTCCAGGCCAAGCGATCGGCCGCCAGCTCCCGTGCATCCTCCCAAGTCAATTCCGCGTCCCGCAGCTCTGACGCAAACTGCCGACGAATTGTCAACAGTGGACGACCAGGACGCCGAGACGACCCGACCTGATGCCTTGAAAAATAGGCAAGCATGGTTAAGGCTCTCGGGAGGCGTACGTAGTATATGGCCTAGCCAGCCGAAACGCCTTCGCCGGATGACAGTAGATACCAAGGGTTGCTGTGTCCGTTGCCTCACCTCAGGAACTTAAATAGCGATGGGATATACAAATCACCGCTTTTCACGAAACAATTTCAATATTTACAATTTCGTCGCTCACTGATAATATTATGTTCATAGACAATTCAGCAAATTTTACATTTTATGTTTTTAAGTTTGGTAAGTTTAAATTTTTAGATTCTAAATTCAATGTCACAAATATACTAGAGTAAACCTTGATAATTGTTTTTCTTTGACCCATCTGACAGCAATATCCGAGTGTCATAACTGTCGTAAATAACCGATACCGAGTTTATTTGACTTATTTTCTGACGTATCTGGTGACTAAACTAACTCCGTGGTCATGAAACTAGTTCCTCGACTTTTGGAAGCTCTTCACTTCACACTCTCGCTTCATCACCCATCGCGATATGTAGATACTTATCTCGGCGGCCGAATCTCGTGTAAGCCTGCGGTTATGCTACTTGGAAATGCAAACCAGTCAGTGGCTGTGGTGCGATCATGAATGGCCACGGGTAGGTTTATCGATTTAACCGGTACTGTTAACAAAGGAGTGTTAATAGATGCATGGATGAAATTGCGAACTAATGTAGTCGAAACGGATGCATGTCAAATGTTTTTTTCTATTTCTAAGCAGATTTCTTTCTTTATTGAAGCTTACTATTAATCATCATCATCATCACTTCAGCCCGTTGAGGTCCACTGATGGACATAGGCCTATCCCTGCCGCCTATTCTCCTCCCGATCCTGTGCCGCCCCCATCCACTGTCTTCCAGTAGACTTCCTGAAGTCGTCCACCAATTTTATCGTCAAAGTGGACGTCCTTGAGGCCTCTGGTTTCTCAGTCTCCACACCAGAACGCGTTTCGTCCATCTGTCGTCCTTCATTCTGGCTATATGACCGGCCCATTTCCACTTCAACCAAGCAATTCGATCCACCACGTCGCAGACCTTTGTCTGGCGTCGGATCCAATCCAAGCTTACTATCACATAGAAAATTACATTTCTAGAATTTGGTAAATTCGCCAAAAAAATATTATCGATTTCTCGGGCCTAATTTCAATAACCAAATAAGATGCTGTTTTTATTCTTATGATTAAAATATTAAAGGCGATTTTTTTTTCAATTGTCGATGTAACGATAAATCTGTTACTGTCTTTCCCTGATCGAGGCCTGAGTCAAGTGTTGACACAGCGACTTAGCACTTATAACCTATTATACACATAATCCTAATCCCCAGATTATTAAATACAACGGAGATAATCTCCGATTCTAATCAAAATGAATGTGCTACACGGATAGAATCTGATTTTACTTTGATTGTTAATATACTGTACTGAAGCGTATGACTGATATGTAATAAAATGATCGAGAATCCCTGCACTTGGTGTACCGATGCAGTGCCCTATGCACCATTGAGTGCAGATAAGGGAGAGTAGTAGTAGTAGTTAATACACTATTTAAATAAAATATGTGCAGATAATATTAAAATTTTAAAAAGATACGAGTATAAGACATTTTTTAATCTACATCAATTATTTATTTATTTATAACATTTAGAGGATGTCTAAATACTTGCAAACAAATCTCGATTTTTACCCATGACGGATCAGAAAAAGAAACATATGTATGCAGTTCATAAGTAATAAAATATTTAGAAGAAAAAAAAGTGTACGATACTTGATGTATGAATTTTTTTTATAAAAATGTATAAACTACAAAATTTGTAAGTTAAAAAATTGAATTTAATTCAGTAGGAGCTCCAAATGACTCCAAAAGCCGACGATCACCCGAAATGACTAAAAACCGGTTATAAGTTGTTCTGGTCCAAGCGATCAGGTCTCTGTTCATGAATTTTCATTTACGTAATTCACAAGTTGGCCGACATTCGCGTAACATAACTGGAATCACCATCATAGTTCTGTTTGTTTATCCAAACAGTTGATATGTAAATCAAAGGTATTCAACATTAGAAGAATGGCTGTCACGTGAAACACAGTCTTTCTCTCTGGGATTGAGCTTCAAGGAATGATTTTTTTGAGGGATCTAGTGATGTCCACATGCTCTGCATAGGAGCGAACGTGGTGAAAGAAGAAGAAGAAGAAATATCTACAAGAAGTGTGTTTGTATGGTCTTATTCTTCAATGTCTCAATCCTGGAAATTGGTTGAAGGCATTGATTTATTAATACACTTAGATTTGAACTGAACCCAAAAAATGAATGACACTTCAACTCCGCCAAAACCTCCAACTCCGCCAGACGCATATTTAGTATTTCTTTAACCGCCGGCCGAGTCGGACGTTCAGAAAACATTCCGAAATACCTTCCTGTGTAGTGAAACCGTGGTAAAAACCGTACGGATAAAATTAACAAAAAAGATGCTGTAACTTTCCACATGTAAGTGTTTATTTATATTTGTTTACATATTTGATTAAATAATTATTATTCAAAGAAAGTTTTCTTCTTAAATAATAGCCAACAGCCCGTCCACAAGAAAAAAAAAGTCATTTTAAAAGCATGGTAAAATTCATAAACGCTCCTCGTAAGGAACGGGTTAGTATTGTATACTGTTACTGTATCCCCTATATATAGCCCATAACTTTTGCGGTGTGTGGGCGGATGCTTGCCGGCAGTCGAAGGGCTCTGATAGGTCGACCCGTGTAAGTGTATTGGTATGAATTGAAGGTGCGGAATCTTCGTGTCATTACTTTTTCTCAATAATTTACTCTGCAAGGCAGATTTAAGTGTATTATAAATCAATGGTTGAAGGCCTACATCTTGGCCTCCACTAGGCTCTATCTTCAGTAGCCTTTTTCAGTTCAACATACAAGGCGCAGTCTATGTCCTTACACCACTTTCATCGCAAACTTAATCCAAAAACTCTCTCCCGAAAACCTCGTCAAACTTCTCTCTAGGAGATTTCTAATATTCTTCTGTAACGCTACATCTTGAAGGCCTATATTATTCCTTTCCGATCTCTTTCAACTTGGCATCGAGTCTCACAGCCGAGCATTAAAACAATAATATGTTTATTATTTATTATAAAGGCGATACAAACAAAATAATTGCTCCAGGGATAAATTTCAGGGAGAAATTCGCGGACTACGATTGTACGTAGAAACGGCTACGGGTCACGTAACAGGCATTCCTCTTAAGCTGACATGACGATCAGGTAAAAAACTGGTTTACTAAAGACTACCAAAATCGTGGTCAATAAACAATCAAACACTTATGATATCTTTCTCACCCAACTATATTAGGAGCTGGAACTGGGGACAATTAAAAAAAAAACAGAAAGAACAACGGATCTTAGATTGAGACAAGTGAAGAAGGATGTAAATGGTCAATCTCAAGACAGATTAATCCTGAAACTAAAATTAGAACTTACGTCATAATTTGTTAATTTAGGAGAGGTTAAATTATGGTGAATTGATGCATGACGTTTAAGGAAATATTTTAATTTTAATGCTAGGTATGATGTTCATATTTGTTCACTGACGAAGTCCATTTAAACACGTGAAAACATGTTAATATTAATAAAAAGTTGGTATGTAGAGATATGAAATGAACATTATACATTATGAGAAATACAATAAGTAGTACAGGCAAAACTTTGAGCAACATATGTGTCTATTTTATACCTAACTACATGAAAGATCAGGACCCTGTTCCAAATTTTGCAAAATATATGTTTTTTTTTTTTTTTTTTTTTTTTAATAGTAAAAAGAAACATTTGAGTTCTTATGATATACTCAAATATTTCCTTTTCGGGCTGCTTTCAAACAGTCGGAAATAACTGTGTCAGAAAGCAGGAAACAAGTGTGCTGGAGTGGGATTCGAACCTAGAGATTCTAACCCGGAATCCCCGAATCTACCACTAGACCACAACCCGGTTTATAACAATCAAATGCCTATATTACTGGTATATGTAAATTTAATCGCAGATTCATTATTTTTTCAATTTTATCGCAAATCGACAGTTTATACTTTTTTAAACTACTTAATACTTCTGCCTGGACCATAAATAAATCATAACAAGTATTCTGTGTATGTACACAGGATACAGGACAGTACATAAATAAATAAATTTGGCATTCATACCTGTATAATATGTATGCAATAAATTTATTATTTCCTTTAAATAAGATTACCACATTCATATGAAATTGACCATTTGTCAAATAAGTTACAATATAATTTTTTATTTAGAAATAGGTAACTAACTAACTAACCATTGCGCTATTTCCCCGTAGGGGTACGCGGAAATAATAGAATAACCAAAATAGATTTAACACATTGCAATCATTGACTTCTTCTTTTTCTTTCACCACGTTCGCTCCTGTATAGAGCATGTGGACATCACTAGACCCCTCCAGGAGACCCTATCGCAGCCAGCTCAGGCAGGCCGCATCCATCAGCTCCCCGAGTAAACCTGGAAGATGGTCATCGACGGTCTAACAGGACGACGGGACAATCATTGACAGCATGAATTAAAGAATTTTACATTTTTTGGTTTTTCTTCTTTTTTACCTAATGATAAACAAAGATAAAGTGATTTTTCAAAAGCCTGGTTGTTAAAATAAAACGTAGGTTTTTTAAATTTTATCCACGTAAATAACCAAATATTCTTGTGTACTTTTTGAGAATAGGTGTCTCAGAAGAATATTGGGTGTGCGGTGGTTTGTCTTTATAAGGAACAAGCGGCTACCCTTGATATCAACTGTCATCCGGCCATAGGCGTTTCGGCCGGCTGGGCCTCCTGAGAGCATCAACCATGCTTGCCTATTTTACAAGGCATCAGGTCCTCGGTGTCCCGGACGTCCACTGTTGACTACCCCTCGGCAGTTTGCGTCAGAGCTATGGGACGTGACTTAGAAGGATGCACAGGAACTGGCGGCCGATCGGCTAGGCTTGGAGGCAGTTTGTGGGATCCGTGACTTTTGAGAAGAATTGATCTAACCCAACCAGTTACAGAAGTCCTGTTAACTGAGTACGTGGCTATTAGTTACTAACGTTATAATCTTCGCATTATCAACGATGATTGGTGATTATCTAACAGCAGGTGATGTTATCAGGTAACATTAACTTATCAGTGAAATCAATAAGTGCCTGCGCCTACCGCTGATTGTTTATGTTATTTATACTGTCATTTGTGCTATCATTATGTATCTATGTTCATCAGTTTTATTTCAGCATCATCATATCCTTAGAGTAATGACGCGCAGGCTATGGAGGGGCCCTAACGGTCAAAAACCATTCTATGATTGTCAAACACGAAGTTGGCTATAGTTTGCAGCAAAACAAATGCCAATGTTTTACAAATGCCTAATGCGGCCTTGGCATATCGACAGTAATCAACTGTCACTATCAACAGTAAACATACTTTAATTTACAAATTGATCACCTAAATTAGAAAAACTGGTAAATAATGTAAATATGTTGATAAAAGGAAAGTTTTTTATACAAATAATACCCATGTTAGGACAATATATGCCAAAATCAATGTAAATCAAAATAATTATTTATCGAAATCAATTACCTGTGATATGTGACTCCTTTAACACCTTTGACACTCTTACTGCTACAACCAAGCATACTACAATTCACCATTGCCGTTTTTGATTATTAAAATCAGGAAGTATCCACGTTATTTACTAGCAAAGCGACGAAAGTGACCGTTACGCGTCTGTTGTCAAACAAATAATAATGGCCGCCAGCAGAGTGAAGTTGTCGCTAACCAAAAATTTGCAACGCTGCCGCTCTATGGGAAACGGCGAAAGGGCCTCTCTATAGCCTGCGCGTCATTACTCTAAGATCATATCCCATATTCGCACCTAAAGGTGCATAGGATACTGCTTTAAAAGTGCTTATTTACTAATTTCTTTAGTAGTTTGTTAGACTTGTTTTTTTTTCTTTTGTTATTTTTTACATAAAAACTCTCCCTAAGCAAGTCCGCCTCGTAGCATCGTAATAGCGCATTTGGCTACTGTGCATGAGTTCGCGGGTTCGATTCCCGTAGGGGGACTTGAAATATTGATTTATATGTGATTTTCATATTAATGTTTCATGTGTGATACGTTGGACTGGTATTGAAGCGTTGAACTGATCATCTTACCTTCATGTATTTAAATGGTCAAGATACACTGCACTTGGTGTACCGATGCAGTGGCCTGTTGGGTGCGGATAAGGGAGAGTAGTAGTAGTTAGCATGTCTATCAGCTGCCAGTCAAGACAGATCTAAGTTCCATTATTTTGAAGGAAACTGCTGGCTGTAGAGATATGATATTTTATTAATTTGTTTAATTATTAATACCGGGACAATAATTTATACCATAAAGTGTTGATACAACT
>JAGVSP010005836.1:0-29406 GCA_022494985.1 Micrasema minimum
ACTATCAATCTTCCACTATCTAATACATACTTGATAGTAAGTAATGTGCCCACTTCTTACATACATGGTAGTAAGTAATGTGCCTACTACTTACATAGAAAGTAATGTGCCTACAACTTACATACTTGATAGTAAGTAATGTGCTACTACTACTTACATACATGGTAGTAAGTAATGTGCCTACTACCTACATACTTGATATTGAATGTACCTAATACTTACATACTTGATAGCAAGTAATGTGCCTGCTTTTTTGTCACTAGTTTTTCATAATATGAAATATTAGTATAAATAATTTAAATGCTTAATAATTCAATTATTAAATTGCTTTAATCCGTAAAATGCAATGTTATTATTTGATAGGCCAATGAATTTTACCCTCGAGCCTATTATTATTATACATATTCAACAATAAATTAAATTTCTAGTAATAAAATTGTAGTAAATTGCTTTAAAGCGACTCTCCAGCTCTGTAATTAACAGTTAATATTGAGGAATATTAATAATATCTGAGAAACGATTCTAAATTATAATCTTTTCCTTTTGTATTAAGTCAATAAGATATTCAATAACGTCTTAGTATCAAGCGATGGAAAGTAAATCATTCTGTTTCTACTTGGCTTTTATTGAAACTGGAAGCTCTGATCCTTGTAAGAGTAGGAAATTTAGTTAAACATTACAAGTCCGTGATATTCAAACACCGAGATCCGAGGTCTAGTTTAGACGAGTAATATCTAAGCGCCACTTTCAAAAGTTGTCATGTAAATCATTTGACACGACTAATCTTCTATATTCTATCGATGTTTTCTATCCTATCTTCAGATCATTTAATTTATTTATGATTTCTCGATATAAATGTATATAAGTATGCATAAGTCGGGAAAAAGTTAATACAAGCTTTTATCTTCAAATTTAGCGATAAAATTCTATGATAAATGATTTAAACGATTTGTATCTACTTCTATATTTATGATCAGAACCAATAAGTAAATAATAAGATAAAAATACAAATAAACGCCAAAGATCGCGTCGTCTGTGATTTTCGTATTTTGATTTGACATTTCATTGATTTGTCGAGAAAACGAGACGAGAAAATCACCAGAAAATTTTGGCCAGTAAAAACTCAAAAAGAAAACAGTTTCATTGCAGCATTTAATATTTTTGAAGTTGAAGAAATCGTATTAATTGAAAAAGGTGATAAATTCTCGCCAACTTGAAGTCAAGTTAGAGGAAAATTTGTGCACCTAGACATTACCCGTCTGAACTAAACCTCATGTCTCATTCCCTCTAAGTTTCTCTCACCACTAGTTTCGGGAACAATAGAGTATCTCTGACAGACTTCGAATTTCCTTTTCATGAGAATAATTCTTTACTTAAAGGAATTTGTCGTTAGCAATTTGGAGGGAAAATTGTCATACGGCTCTACATGTTTTCCTGCAAAATAAAAGTTTTACACTCTTTTTATCCTTGTACAGAATGTACAGAATGGCGCGCGTTAGACGTCAAGGATTTAATGATGGCATTGCTTCCGTCATAACGGTTGAAGAACATTAAAAGTAAGTTATTGCAAAAGAAGTAGACGAGAAATTTGAGTCAATTGCCATGGTAGAGTGGTTCGTTGAGTGTTTTTGTGTGCAGACCTATTTTTCTAATGCGTGCAGCGTGTCTTTCGATGAAGGTTCAATATCGCCCCCTGCGACCAGATTCCTAATTGAAATCGAATACTTGAGTGGGTTAATGCGTTCCAGGATACCGGAAACGTGCCCGCGATAAGAAGGAGACTCCAGATTACCGTCACTACCCCAGAAAACATCAAGAGGGTTCGAGCTGCAATTGAACAATCTCTTAGGCGTTTAATTTGTAAACAGGCAGGTGTTTCTTGTATTTCGAGATGTTCCATTCAACGAACTATTTATTTCGTCTTCATTTGTACCCCTATCGTAATTGTCGTTTTGCGCGACAGATATCCCAAGCGCCTCAACTTCCTAAGAGACAATTTGAACTGGCCAGCGCGCTCTCCTGATTTGGCCCATACTGATTTTTTCCTGTTGGAAAATCTAAAATTTTTGGTTTAATGTCGTCTTATGACCCTGCAAGTCGTCAAGGCAATATGCGAGCCAAATTCGCCGAAATTCCTGAAGAAACGCTTCAAAGAGCGTACGAAAACTTCAGAAAAAGGGTTACTCAGTGTTTGGAGTGTGAGGAGCGCTATTCTGGTGATACCTTTTCAAAACCGTGTAAACTTAAATTTCCCATAAAAATAAATTAGGAAAAAAAAAATCGTTATCTTTCTACGATCTGCGTTTTATTTCATTTTCAAATCCAAACGTCTACCGCGCACAACTTTGTATAACATTTCCAAGCTAATAAAATTCTACTCAAGAAAGTTTTTTCACTTTGAGTCCTTAATCTTCATAATCTTGGAGGTTTTTATATTATACATAATATATATATAAGATGTTTACCTTTACACGAAAATCACAAAAGAGTAGGTACACTATGCTACGATTAGTTTCTTATTCATCCACATAATCAGTTTCAGTTTCAGTACTGACTTGTCGGCATTTATTTATTATAAAGTATGTTACATTCTTACATTAGTATTCGTTACAATATAAAAACATATGAATTATATATGTAAGTAAGTAAGTAAGTATGGTTGCTAATTATCTCACTAGGTGTACTACCTGTTCTGAGATAGTTAGCGATTCGTTAATTTGTACATAGGTATATTAATTTTATGTTGTATAATAATAATATGTTGTGTGTATATTTACAGTAACAGTGTTATATTTACGGACTATTTGGTATGAGTTGTTGGTATTATTTTTAAAAACTGTTCTTTCTTTCATTACATCTTATTTTAGAATCCTTACCTACATGTTTATTTACTTACCAATTGAAATTTGCGCCGAATATTGCATAAAAATACGTAAAACTAATCGACGAATTTTTTTTCAGATTCAGGGCGAGGACCCCGTTGCGACATTTCGTTTACCGCCGAAAGAAACGGTCGCTCGGGGAGCTTCGACACTCGCTCCCTCCCCTTCCATCCTGAGTGCAAGATCACCTTTACGGGGAGACACAGTGATGTCGTGCACATCTCTCTCTTCAATTACAAACTCAGGTGAGCCACTTACATACTGGTGATTGCAATTCAAGTATAGATAGCAGTTAAGCTAAGGTACTTGAACCAAAAAGAGCCCGGAAAAAAGACTCGCTTGACAGATTTTCTCCAACGAAATACCATTTTTAAAAATCGCACATACTATATATGTTACAAACGCTCTACACAAGACCTCCTTCCCTTCTCCCAGTGTGAATCAGATTTTTACTGAAATTTGGTAATTATGTGCAAAAATGAATAAAGGCCTTATATGGATCAAGTAACCTATTATTTTTTTACATTAATTAAACTGAAAATATGACTTTTAAAAAACAAAATCTTCCATCTCCGTTATTTGAAGAAACGGACATATCGGATACAGATATGCGTTCATCTATACTATTATTTAAGCCTAAGAACATCAAAATAACTCTACTGTTTATAGATTTCCAACCTATTTTATTATCTGCAACGTGCAAAAACACTTGTTTAAATATTTTGGAAAAAAACAGTTTTTCCTTGTATTTTCAGTATGAGAAACAGTATTTAGGATTCTAGTCTACTTCAAAATATCACAAAGATATTCTTTTCTTTTGAATGGTATATCTATTGTATTTTTAAAACTATATGGAGGTACAGATATCAGAAAAAACGGTAATCACTATACTTATAATTACGTTTCCTTTGATCTATTTGTGTCTATATAGTATTTTCGAACCACGCCACAAAGTAAAATTACTCCTTCAAATCAAATAACCCATCTATTTTGTTGACAAAATTAAATTACGGTGGAAGAGAGTATCACATGCCAAGGGCTTTCAGTTTCTCAAAAGGGGGTACTTCTCTCTGCATGAATAAACATTTATCTCATGCAAATCTGAGAAGGTTTCCTTAACCTGACTCGAGATTTTAAATTAAAATTTATAATTACTTTTTATTTGCACGGAAATAGGGATTTTTTTAGCACGTTCGTGAAATTTATTTTTATTCAATCTTTCGATTTTGCTTTCGAAAATTATCGTTTTTCAGAAGACGCGTTTTCGTGATTTTCAGCCATAGTTTGCAATTTTTTAGCGAACTTGGGCAAAAAATCACCAATGCGTTTCATTAAAAACGATTATTTTAAAGATATGCCTATATGCTCTCGGGTACAGATTTTCTCCGTTTTTCATTTTATATTTCATTCGTGTACCTACACCAATCAATAATAATCCAAAAATGACTATTGATAATTATATAATAGATTCTTAAATAAAAATTAAATTCACATTCAAAATGTTATCAAAGAATCAATGTATAAAAATTTAATTTTATTTAATCGTGTGTTGGCCTTGTTTTAGTTGGTAGTCAGTATGAAAAATTGAATAATATATTATGGGTTTACACTTAAAATATTTTATATTTATTATGGTTTACCTTAGACTAGTGCTGAAGCCCAAGACTTATTTTCGCACATCAAGTATCAAGATACAATGCACTCGGTGTATCAATACTGTACCCTATTCACCATTAGATGCGGATAAGGGAAAAGAGGAGAAGGAGGCCCTCGATTTGGTTTTTATTTTCACACACTACTAATTCTAGTAAATAGTGCTTACAAACTGTAAAACATTTGCAAAAATCATAGATGCATCGGTTTAATGTTTGTGTGAAAGAATATCTTAACTTATACAAGAGAATAAATAGCCCTACATTTGAATGAAATACCTTTTTTTTTAGCTTTCTAGAATATTTCTGTGAGGCGAATGGCGCAGATCGAAATGTGAAGGGTGATGTGTGATAGGCTCTGGAATGTTAAACGATATGTCAGCCAGAGATTACATCACGCAGATTTTATTCGCGTGTTTACCTGCATAAATCCCACGTAAAGTTACTAGAGTCTCAGGTACAGGAAGAGGGAAAATGGAATTATTCGAGTGGAATCGGTGATTTGGGAGAGTTTGGATTCTCCTCCATTTCAATAACCATTTGCCTCAGATTATTTGCCGAAACAGATAATTACGTTTGGTTGAAATATTTCGTATCGATCGACGTCATTGTACAAACAATTCATGTTTGAAATAAAGGTTGAATGGTATATACTTAATATAGTAATGCATAAATGCATAGCATACTTATGCTTTTTATAAAAAGAAGTTTATGGTGAATAGTTATTACAAACCCTTTTTATACAAATTTAATTAAATGATTAATAATTATACACCGCTTCGAACAAGAGTTCGCTAGAGGGGCGCGGGCGTTTCCATACAAATTTTTTAAACATATGCGCTTCCTAGGGTTAATTTCATAACACCACTTATTCCACCGTTCAAATTCTACCGTCTAAAGATTCCAGCACTTAGGCCAATACACGAAACGTGTGACGTAGATGTCTAGTGATGGCTTAGATCCCTATTGATGACGTACTGAGTGACGTAGTGGGTAACTAGACACTTCAGACACGATAGTATTTTTCAAGATTGGAATCTTCGAGTATAGCGAGATATATATATATATATATAGCGAGAATCGATAAGCGAGATACAACAAACTGTTCTAAGTTTGGTACGAATGGAAAACTCAAGATATATTATATTTACTTAATTCTCTTTCATTTACTATGTCTTCCTTAATATAATGATCATTTTCATAACAAGTTGAAATACGAGTCCTCACAAGGATAAACTGTTTTAAGAAAATCAAATGCTGTCCCGATTTTCGGTTTATTTGTACAAAATACATCAATGTAACATTTTCTTTTCTATTTTTTTAGAGCTCCATCTTGCCGATCCGTGATCGAGGTGATAGATGGGGAGTGGTCTGCAGCAGACAGGAGCAACAACAACGCCCTCGAGAAACCGCTACTCCTGAAGCTGTGCAGCCCAGCATCTCGGTTGGCCAGGGACGGAGCCGGCCGCTTCGTGGAGCCAGGAACCCTCGTCTCCAAGGGACGGTCCCTCACGCTGCTGCTCAGGAGGCCGACCCCGCTGCACCAGCCCAGCGACGCGGAGTATCTGGATGGGGCCTTCATGTTTCATGATGGTATTACAAATATTATTGTTTTCTTTTTAACAACATTTTGAATGTGTACAAATACTTGTATACAAATTACTGGATTATACCAATGCTGGGCTAATATAAAATATTATTGATATCCCAACAGAGACAAAAAAACTCTGAAACGAATGTGTAAAATATAAGGTCTAGATTCTAGGCGTTTACAGGGCGTATGACCTGTAATTGGCCGGGTTAAGTAGCCACTTGATGAATTACAACATTCTCCATTTCGCCCATCATCTGATAACCATACGTGACTAATTTCCGAGGTTCTATTAGTATGAAATCTCATAGAATGTTTCACATTTGATGACATTTTTAGACAATATTTATCATTTTTTCTCTGTCGGGATATCAATAATTATTGTTTTCAATTACAATTGACATCTCAACAAAGACGAGAAATTTGTTCAGTTCTTATGGCCTGTCATTGGCTGAGTTACAGCCATGTATATGATATCCATATCTGCCAATTATCAAAACATATACTTACTATACAGTGAAATGACTCTTCACATGTAAATTCTCTCTGTTGTTTATTGAGAAAAACGCTAAGCATTTTAGCAGAAACTTATATGACTGTAAGTGAGACCCTTGTCTTCATTCGTTTATTCCCTTATCCGCTTCTAATGGAGCATAGGGCAGTGCATAACTTTGAAAAAAAAAGTCTTAACTAAAATTATTCTGTATTTGGTTGCTTTAAATATCTCCTACGCCCACGTAAAATCTGTAAAAATGCTGGCAGACCCATAAAATCTGTTCGGAACGCGCTGCATAGACAAATTTACTCATTGTTACGTACTAAAAAACAGTTATTGCCCATACAAAATACTGATCGAGTACCTACCCATAAACATTCACCAGTATTATGTATGATAGGGTGACTTTGTTCAATATTAAAATTTAAACCTCTATAAATTTCTCTGTTAAAATGTTTTTTGTTGAAATTTTATTTCCATTAAGTACTTTTACTGCGCATATTGTAACTATTAAAACCATTTAATTGACTTATTTGTTGTTTTAAATGTACCTATTGATAGCCATTTTTCACGCAGTTGTCATTTTTTTTAAATATTTTAAATTTATTTCAAAAGAAAAAATAACAAAAATCCCACCAAGGCATAGCCTGTTTGTGGGTATACTGTGAATGTCAATGTGAATGTGTTCACACTCTTTCTTGCAGCATGCACAAGTCAAAAAATTTAAGATATTATATTGATATATTTCAACAAGAAGAAGGGAAATAATTATAAAATATAAAATTTTCCATTGATATTTTTTACCATCCGATCAACCGTTAAGTTCTCAACAAAAATTGTATGTAAGCTGTCGATAATATATACATTATGCCTGGCTTTGAACATATCAAATTTGCTTTATAATGCATGTATTTTATATATTATTACAATACATGTCTCTGTCACTTCCATACATTTCCAATTTACATATTTGTTATTATCCTGCTAGGAATTACATATGATAATATTGTAAACTACGTACCTATGAATGCAAATTATCTACAATATCTTGTCTGCTGTTGGCTTAATCCAATTAATTATTAATTTAATCAAAATAATACAATGGCTTTTTTTCGTAATTTTTATTAATTTCTTTAATATACTATTCTTTTATTTTCGTTATTTTTATAGCGTATAAAATAGCGGCACTTGTGTCGTAAAATTAATTTGTTTCAGAAAATCATTGAAAACTTCGTACGTCATTTTTGAAAAAGTTTAAATTAATCTTAAAATATTACAATTTGACATTAAATTTAAAATTACAAGTTCGGAAGGAAATATGGATATCTAGGCATTTACAGGGATTATGACCTGTCATTGGCTGGGTTAAGTAGCCACTTGATGTATTTCAACATTCCCCATTTCGCCTAGTACAAATTTGTTGTACATATACAGTAAAATGGCCCAATGAAAAAAAAAATATTGGCCCGTAATGGGTGAAATCCAGTTTTTGTCTACGAGTATTTGGACACACTTGAAATGTTATTTCTTATATTTTTATCTCTAAGGCGTATGTGTGGAAAAACCATGTATGATAGGTGCCCTAATGTCGTCGAAATTAGAGCAGAATGCAAGGCTAAGAAAGATAAGCATAATCGACAAAATTAAGAAAGGACTTTTACGACGGTTCGGTCATGTAGAGCGAATGGATGATGAAAGAACGGCTAAAAAAATATATGATGCGACTGTGCCTGGATGTAGAAGTCGAGGAAGGCCGAGAAAGACATGGCATGATCAAGTAAAACAAGTGGGCATGTAAGAAGTCGGAATAATCGACGTGCGTGCATGAGAAGATGTATGAGTGTGGAGGAAGCAAGGGAATTGTCCCAGGACAGAGTGGTGTGGCGTTCTATCCTCTCTGCCTACTCCTTCGGGGAAATGGCGTGATGGTTAGTTAGTTAGTTAAAAATTTATCAAACATATACAATGAAATTTATATCATTTTTAGCACAACAGATATTTTCATGAAATAACATTTTAAGTTATGTGCACCGAATTGATAATGAATGCTATTAAATTAAATTTTAATTAATGTAATAAAATTAACAGAGCATCCACTTTAAAGGTATACAAGTCTGCGAGCTTCAACTAAAATAATGAGGCTTGTTTAATAACCGAATGGTGATCAAGTTATGGACTTTTCAGTAAAAGCCTAGAACCGAAAAAAATGTGTTTTAAAATATCTCGTTTCGAATTTTTTAAAGACCTTATTTTGGGGATTTTCAGTGATCCAAAGACGCCATTTAACTTTTGACGCCTATCCCGTTTCTGAAAAAAACGATACTATAATATGCAGTGTTACTAGGCTTTGTATTGCTGACGTTTCGGAGCACATTGCAATGTCCCTCATTTGGATTGATTATATCGCGTGTGATTGCAGCATTACAATGAAAACCCCACCCTTTCCCTAGACTGCTTTAAAGACTAATTGAGTCCTTTTTTCAGTCCAGCCAACTCTACCGATTTTTTCAACAAGCTAAACCGCGATTTTAAGATTGTTAGTGTGATAAAAATACGGATGAATTTACGATTATGTACGCGAACAAATGCTTTCATTGTACCCCTACCTACGTCTCGGCTTATGTATTATAATTGTCATTGTTTCCATCACCCAGAGGGGAGGGGACAGAACGCATGTGTGCATCTCACACTAACATCAGCAGCAACATTGCAGCATTATAATCATTTAATAGTGAAAAGTTTGTGCCATGTCGCAGTCAGGCTTTGTAATCACTGGGTCCCTTGAGGATCGTAAGCGTAACCCGCCATCCTTCTTAATGTTATTGGCGCGCTTGTGTATATCTATAGATAAATTTCTCCTAACCCCTAAGCCTTATGTCCTCTTTCTGTTGGAGCAGAGCAAGTTTCCGGGACACTGCAGCCGGGGGGCCTGTGCGAGGCGCAGTACTACGGCGCCAGCAGCGCCCCCGCCGGCCTGCTGGCGAGCCCCGCGGCTGCGCCCCTCTTCTGGAACGTGGACGGACCTTTGCGCTGCCGGCACCATTTTGTACCTGCCGCTAACCAAAGCGTCACCATCACGGTAATTAGTTTGATAGTAATGGTAATTTTGTTGTTACCTCTCGAAGTTTAAATATTGTCTCCTATAGTAAATAACGAATAAATGAACAGAAATAAAGCATTTATTTATTTCATTTAACCTATTCAATATCAGATCAGTCATAGCCATTTAGATATCCTTAATATTGCGTTCTTTCAAAACTGATTTTAATAATAACTAAACATGATTTTTTTAGATTCAAACGCTAGGACGGGTGTCCCGTGACAGGCACTGTGAGACAGCCTGTGGAGACAGTGGCTGCCAGTGCCGTCCTGCCAAGCTCCAACTAGCAGAGTTGGACCACCTCCTGCTGCTGGCCGAGGACGGCCAGATAGCAGCCTGCCTCTGCGGGAACTTTAGGGTGAGTTATACCGGCCGGGTGTCACGTGACAGGCACTATGAGACAGGATACAGAGATAGTTCTTATTTGCTATTTGAATCAGATACAATGTGACAATAGAATTCTAAATTTGAACCGCGACGTTTGGTCTGAATTTAACACCTCTTTGTATTTGGATCAGTGACAATTTGACAACAGAATTCTAAATCTAAATTTCTGACTTGAATTTGCATCACCCGTATCAGAGACAATATGAGAGTAGAATTCCTAATTTAAACATCTGAAATTTTCTCGTAACTTTATTTCTCTTTATATTTAGATCAGTGACAATGTGACTATGTAAATCGATATCTAAATTTCAGAGTTGCATAAATATTATCATTCGTTTTATTTAAACCGTAGCGTACTTGTCATCAAATTTTATATTGCCAATAATGAACGCAACATTGCATTTTACAGTCGTGTTAATTGCTTTGTTCGACACTATTTACAACCAATTCCGATAAAATAGTCACAACAAACTATTTCAAAATTCAAATGATTCTTCTTTAATAATATTTTGTTATGATATTATACATAGAAAGTATAAAAAATACGTCTGAATTGCTCATGTTTAAAAAAAAATATTGATAATTATACAGGTGCGAGTAAGAGAAAGTAGTAATGAAATAAAATGAGCTGAAATTTTTACTTATTCTTACCTACTCATAACTTAAATTAGTCCCTGCTAATAAAATTTATACAGATTCAGCTGAAATTTCTACTAATCCTGCTTGTTTTGAGAGACTTTTTCTTTGAGGCTTTTTTTCCTTATAATTTATTTTATACTTTCAGCATTAATTTTATTCGAAAGTCGCTCTTTTTCATACTGTCGTGTTAAAAATAATTATCGTTAATTCATTATTTTGTAATTTTATGGACGAGAGTACAAGAAAATAAAGAGCTTTTTCAAAGCGCATACTTCAATTTAAGTAATTTGCTTCCACGTTCACTTTATTTGCAGTACCCATTTTGTATGCCCAAAGGCGAACTAAAAACTCGTGTGTCACATCATTTAAATCCTAAAAACTTTCCACGGGAACACGAACAGTGGTATATTCGTGTATGTGTAGTCTAGTTGTAGCACTTTAAGTATGGAAAATAGACTAGCCATGGGGAGAATTTTATATTATACTTTATGTATTAATATGCAAACCAACATATACAAAGACATGGACATAGTTAAACTTGTGTTTTCAAGTGAATGACAATAAAAATTCATGTAAGTTCGTTTTTTGAATCAGAAAAATATTTATTTCAAAAAGTTTTTCGCAATTTGATGCATGTCCTAAAATAACTTAAACGTCTCCATGATGTATTGACGTCAACATAAGGTTTGGATTTGAAATACTTTCGAGATTTTTACATAATATAATATAATATAATACTTAATTTAGAATTAGGTACCTGGTGTTTTTTTCTCCTTATCTGCATCTAATAAGGCGTACTATACTACAATAAGTATGAAAAACAACATTCAAGTAGCATTAATGCATTAGGATCAATACTTTTTAACGTTACCGTTTGGGCAAAATTGCCACTTAACGAACGGTACAAGTAAACGATTTTCACAAAAAGTTTAAAAATAAATACATTATATATTTAAAAAATGCTTTGGTTTCGTAGGAGTGTTCGATTTTCTGAAAAACAAACAAAAACTGAGCCAATCACGAGCTCTGATGCGAGGCAAATGTTTATTAATTGAAAGATTTATTTGCAAATAGAGATAGGCGTTAATACTCTCGATTCATTCAAATATTATGAACTGAAATGTTATTTTATGGGAATTCATGCACGAGCAAATAACTCGAAATGCTTTTTAAACAAACATCCTATTTTCTATAGATAAATATCACATATTTCATCGCTTTGTGGTACGTTAACCGCCGCCATATTTCCATTTCCGCGATACCTCAGCGAAAAGATATTATTTAGCACCCAAAGTATGATATCTATAAAATTATGCACCCGTATTTAAGCTGTTTTACCACACGAGAATTAAGTCGGTTTATGGATCACCATAAAAAATTGTTTATATTTTTTTCTTGTTAAAATTTAATAAAAAATTTGCACAATTTTCATTACAGTATCAATTTGCGTAAACCAAACCAAATTTAGTGTAAGGACCGTAATTTTGTGATACTTTTTCGAAATTGTATCTTAGCATTATTACCAAACACAACAACCAAGCGAAACCTGATTAGTTCGATAAGTATTGCGTCATGTTCATATTTTTTTCGCAAAGTATTACCTATATTAAAATAATACCTTATATTAACCCTCGTTTCTGGTAAACTTACACTATTATTATGGATAATATATGTAGCGCAGTTTTCGTTTTGACCTCAAGGGCGCTTTAAATATTGAATTTAACGGCTCGGGAAATTTTAAGGGAGTTTGTTGATAGTTTTATCAATATAAAGCTAGGCTATTATCTACCAAAGTCTAAGAAAAGTCACGTGTAAAAGTTTGCCTAGATAAGAGTAGAAAAAGGTAAAACAGTTTTCTTTATTCCCCTAAGAACGATGTCGTGACGTCACTTAACGCTCAGGTGGAAAGCCATCGCCATTTGGGCGAACGTGTGACGTGATCTGCGTGTGACCGTCGGTAATGAGGATTTCTTCTATTTCCATTGAGTATCTACCGCAACTTTTGCTTGCCTGTCCAGTTTTTATTCCCCTATTGAAGTTGTAGGCTGAAAACGTGCATAAAGAGACGTAGAAAAGCTTTATTTCGTAGATGAAGAAGACACTTGGGTGTTCACAGATATTGATGCACAGTGATTTACTTTCGATGCATTATATTGAAATTATTGATTGGAGAAATGAAAACAAAACACAAAAAATTAAATTTATTCTTAGCCTTGTCGCATTTTTTCAGAGAACAGAAAGTAAGTCGCAAATATTAATATTGAGATGAAATCGTACTAAAAGTGCTGTATGAAATGTATGTATGTAGATAAAAGGAATTATGAAATTAGTATTTGATTAACATACATATTTTTATCACTATCTCAGCCTCTGCACTGAAATTTATTTATTTATTTAATTGTTGTTTACGGACTTAAGTCCATTTCCGAAATGTAATGCAATTAAAATAAAAAATTAAACACATTGATGTTACGTATTTTACTGAAAATTCCAAGTACAAGAATGATAATACAATGGTAGTATATAAATAGCTACCAGATTTTCTATTCTTCCAATACATATTTCATTTCAGAACCCCGCTTTCTCTAATTGATGAACTTGTACGAATTAAGGTGTACATGTTTTCTGCCCTCGAATATTAGCGGTACCTTTACTGAGAGGTTAAAGGTCACAAGTCTAGGCCGCTACTTTATGCCCATATTATCTTACTCCGCTAGACTTTATGCATGGCAGTCCTTCCATACCCATTCCGTCTTTCCGGTTAACCCTTTTTTGATCCCATATTATGTTCCTCCCGATCTTGAAACATAATCTGAGTGGTGATACGGACGACTATTGAATACAAAGGCGACCATATTTATGTTTAGTGGCGTTCATATCGCGGATTCGATTTTTCCGGATTGTTAAAACAGTTGAAATGCTTCCCCGGAATTGGATATTATTTTATTGAGCCGGAATACAAGATTTTATTGCCAGTAATAGGAAACAGCGATGTATTAAGGGAACTTTGATAGTATCTGTGTGTCCAGGACAAATTATACACCATTTCATGTAACCTTTTGTTAAAAAAACATATGCCTTCGCACGTTCCTTTCAAAACATGAAAATCACCGCAATGGGGCCTTGAAAAAATAAATTACGAAATTGTTTTATGAAATTTTGAAATAAGAAACGTGGATTTTGGGATACCATTATTTTATTCGTACTCCTGTTTAAACAAAGGGTTTGCTCGTAAAAAAACAAGGTTCGCGAAAAGGTCTTTTTGATATCCTATTTTTATTTTAGTGGAATCTCTCCCAGATTCAGGAGGGCAGGACACTCAAAGTAAAAGTGACAGGAATATGTATCTAGGGGTCGTTTCCAAAAAAGACGGAAACAGTGTCTCTACGAGAGGTCTAGAGCTCAAGGGCCCTCAAAAGTGTTCTTTCCCGACCCTCTACGACCGCCCGACCTACGTGAGCGTGTCTCCCTTCCTCCATTATTCCTGCGCGACGCCGACGTTTCTAGATGTTTTTCATGCTGCTTGCAGTGGCGATTCCTCAATACTAATGTAAGGGCACATGCCTCACATCGCTCATTTAATTTTAAAATAATTAATTAATTTAAAGCAAGCAATAATTACTTTAATTTCTCCAAACAAATTGTCTAATTGGTGTCTTGTACTGCCATCTGTCTACTAAAATCGGAAACAAAACTGAGATCAGATGGGAGTCCGTCATTTCAGATAAGAAGTTAAGAGCGAAATTCAACTATGCCCAAAGAATCTCTGACTTTGCGCATGGGCATTGTGGTATACCTACTATAATTCGTAGCACAAAAAATCATTCGATATTGTACGAGAAGAGATGATAGTGGCAGGTAGGGCATTGCTTGCTAATGTTAAGTTCCCACTAACTGGTTTATTTCTTTATTTATTGCGTTGTGTGGCTCTTATCTTTGTTTATATAAAATAACGTAAGCGTACGATTTATTCGCAGTAGGTATAATAAAATATGTATCTACAGATTATAGTATTTTATACTTATAGTGGTTTTATGTCAAATGTATTTTTATTATAATTTTTCGAGTGCACTCAGCGGAGCTGATGGGCGCGGGAGTGACCCTTGAGGAAGTGAGAATGTTGCCCGGTAAAAACGTCTTCTGTAAGGATCTAGTAATGTCCATATGCTCGACATAGGAGCAAACGCGGAAAAAATCTATTACCTGTACCCTGTATATGATGAAGTCCACGGGCCGCCGCTGGCTTCTCGCAAATACATCCGTCCCTTCGTACGATGCATCAATCTAATGAACGTATTGGATTTGGCGTGTTCTTATTGTAAAACGAGGATTGCATCAGTTTTGCGTTATCGTGTTTGCATACTTTCTATTTGGCTTATATTATCATTATTTCTGAGTATGTAAAAAAAAACTGTAATAAAGCGTTTTCAGTAAAACTTACACAGATCATAAGAAAAATGTCATACGTTTTGAATTATTACTTAAACACAATTAAATATCTTATTCATTGTGAAACATTAATTTTGTATGCAGTACAAGTATATAATTCCATTTACTTATAATTATTTTCATATAAATAATTTGTTTTTTAAAATGCCTTTGATATCCCTTAATTTTCCGGACAGGTGTCTTCAGACGAAAGGGGCCGTTTTTTCATCATCCTATTGAATCCAATTTAAAAGGAAAGACTTTGCATGTATTTGTAGGCACGCACATGTGTGTGAGTGGGAATATTTGTATTAGTAAAGGTAAAACAAAGTTGGTTTACTGTACCTTTATTCCACGAGATTTTTGGTGCGTGTCTTCACTGGCCTTCCAAGGTCGATAAAGTTTAAACGTTTAATGTTTAACCTTTTATGATTGCCACACAGCTTTATTGACCGCCCGCGCCCCTTGGGACTTGAGACTAGAAACTTTATTCATTCCAATTATTATGTTGGCGACTCGGTTAGGTACTGAATGAAACGGATATTAAAATTGTAATTTTTTGTGCGAGGATTATTATAATATTTAAATTTCGTACTAAAACTGAAGTTGTAATCTACTAACATAACTAATCCAAATCAATATACGTTTTTACATGACGTTGATATTTGTTAAGTAGGTACAACATTCACTGCACTTGGTGTATCAATGTAGTGCCCTATGCACCATTGGGTGCGGATATTGGTGAGAATTAGTAACAGTAGATACTTAAACGAAGGTTTACTGCATGACTTCCTTGCTCGATTGATACCTACTACCTACTATTATTTTCCCTTATCCGCACTTAGTAGTATCTAAGGGCATTGCTTTATCACACCAAGTGTATTGTATATTGATAATTTATTACATGAAGGCAAGATGATCAGTCTTACCATTCAGAACCAGTCCAAGATATCACATATGAAAAATCTTTATGTGAAATATGAAAAATCATAATGGAATAAATACATCATAAAGGCCCGTTAGAAATCGATGCCCCAAACTCTTGCATAGTGCGCTAATCACTGTGTACACCACGAGACGGACGAGGCACTGCAGCGTAATACTGATCATTGTACCTTCTTGTAATAAATTATTAATATTCACTGTCCTCGGTGTACCAATGCAGCCCTGTGCACCATTTTGTGAGAACAAGGAAGAGTAGTAATATAAAATAAATATGTTTTTTTTTTCAATATACATATACAAGCGGGAAACCAGTGAATCTGCATCATATTTGGAGTCGATTTTTTGTAGAATAATATTTTTTATTTGACCCACAGTTTTCGAGAAAATCTATTTTCGATCAATTTTTGCAAATTGTTGTCAACTACAATTTATTTAGTCAAGTTATTACTATTCACAAAGAAAACAAAATAAAAACCCGCATTTTAATGAGAATTTGTGTAATTTTACTTAATCTGCGTCGATGACCATCCTACGGCCGTATTCGGCGGAGCTGATGGATGCGGGCCTGACGTGAGAGGAGGCGAGAGGGCTGGCTGGTGACAGGGTCAGTGGTCTCCTGGAGGGATCTAGTGATGTCCACGTGCTCCACATAGGAGCGAACGTGGCAAAAGAAGAAGAAGAGAAGACTTAAGAAAGCTTTTATGAGAAGAAATTATTATTTTTATCAATCTTGATTCAAAAGTCACATTACACATTCTACTCCAAATATGATGTAAGTTCACCAGTTTTCGGGTTGTCCTACGAGTTTTGTTAACCCATGTATAAATACTATGTAATAAGTATTTTTCCACAGCCGGAGTGGCTTCCAGTGGCGCTGAGGAGCTGGAGCGGGGTGCAGCTGGTGTACTCCGTGGGCCACTACTCCTGGGCGGCCAAGGGGTTCACTTTCGGGGCCTCTTACCAGTTTAACGACGACGCCCTCTGCGGCCACCATACCGTCACCACACATTCAGGTACAACTCATAATAATCTTAACTTACCTTGACTTATCTTAACTTATCTTAGCTTACATTAACTTGTCTTAACTTACTTAACTTATCTTAGCTAACATTAACTTGTCTTAACTTATCTAAATTTACTTTCCTCTTAACATATCTTAACTTTTGAGTCAACCTAAATTAGCCGTCGGCTTTGTGTAGTACGTTAAATTCAGAATTCCCATGTATAATTAATCCTAGGGAATCTTTTTAATACACGTTACATGAATCCTACAATTTCTTCAGCCACTTAAGCTTATTTGGTTTATTAATAAGCTATTCCCATCCTAATTTCTGTGTGAATTCTTAATCAAGTGGCTTTTAAACATATAAGTTGATAATATTTATTAACTGTGGGGGGTAATACTCGTTTTGTTTTATTCAACAGGGGAAATATTTTCTAAAAACCTCTCGTCTAAGGAAACAATTAACAACTTTTTTACCACCAGCACTGTACTTGGATTCTGGACTCCAATGTTGAAAGACAACTCTTCATAGAAATTTCTACAAATCAGGTATGTGCATTTTATTTGTTGAACGTCCTTGTCAGTTAAAATGTTTTCATTCTAGGAAAATCTTTTGTAGCGGCTTAATTTGCGGAAAAGTTAGAATATTTCAAATTGAATATAATTTTTTTTAAATTCGTGTTTTAAGAAAAGTATTCGTAATGAGCTGTAATTCGGATTTTATTTTTAGTAGATTACGTGTCCCAGATATCCTTCATTTCATTCTATGCACTCATCTCTTCATCACATTTTGAATTTCGCACTGGAGCATATCAGACTCAATGATTTCACAAGGATTTTTTCTCTTATTATTGTTGATTAAAATCTGGTTACTTTATGAGCTTTTTTTTTTAATTACATCTAAGACGATTTTTTGAGTAACACGTGAAAAATTTTAGTTATTTTACCTATCACGTTTTTACTAAATGTAAATATATAAATACGAAATCTAATTTGTATGTATGGATCTTTATAAATATTATGTACTTTATACAGAAGATGTAGTTATATACCAAAAAATATAGAAGTGTGGAGAATAGCCTTAGGAATGTTTTCCATATAAAAATTTGAAGAAGTACACAATGCTATGCCCTATAGCAACCGTTGGTTGTGACAATAATCTGATTAGTTGGGGATCTACCGGCTTCTGGTAAAAGTGGTCACAGGCAATCATATACTTTGGCCGTATCTCCCTATATAATAGTTTTTTAAAACCTTTGGTTGATACACATTCTACAGTAGAGATTAAATGTTTAAATAGCGAATATTCTAAATAACACGCCATTGATTTATTTTCGATTTCTAATAACAAAAAAATAAATTATTGTACAATGTCAAAAAATACTTTGATTTATTTTTTTATTTACGAAAAATGACTAATATTATTATGAGGATTACTTTACTTCGATACAAAGCGTATTTAGAAATAGTTGAGATACGAAGCAAAGACCACTTTACTATAGTAAACTCCTTTCGCCTCCTACAAGTACCCAGTAAAAACTTTCTCGGGTGCTTAATTGTTTGTTCTCTAACGCATGCAATTCTGCAACTGCACTTTGCTGAGTGCAATTGAGGACACATTACGCTCACACGAGTGCAATTCTACTTTCAAGCAAGCTAGCATGCATCCTAGTAAAGAAAATTTAACTTTTAATTTTACATGTTAATCCAACACATGCATTTCCTTATATGATCTTCAGTTATTACTTTTTCATGCGATTTATATCTAATTACTATTATTTTTACGTAAAATATTATTAAGAATAGCAATGGTGCACCTCAAAATACCATTTTTAAGAGTGTGGTTTAAGTTTTTAAGACAGTGCAGGTATAAAATCGTATTTCAACAAATTCACATTATCATTTTTCTACGTAATTTCGGAGACATGCAATTTCATTAGCTTAATGCCAATTGTGCCAATATGTTAGTCTTAATTTAAGAAGAATGAAATAAAGCAACTTTTTAATACTACTAATACTCTCCCTTATCCGCACCCAATGGTTCATAGGGCACTGCAATGGTACACCAAGTGCAGTGAATCATGATAATTGGTTACACGAATGCAAGATGATCTGTCTTACGCTTCAGCGCCAGTTCCATGTATCACATATCTAAATTAATATCATCTGAATTTTGGCGAAAAAAAATCATATTAACATTTCTGCATACTGCAGTAGTTGAAAATTTCAGTTTTTGAGTAATTAAACTTTGGTCACTATTGAAGCTCAGGTGTGATTTTACCACAACATTCATATTGAAATTTATATTATATTCGTATTGTACATCATCCTTTAATAATGTAATGCAGATACGATTAATCGGTGAGTACGGGCACGGATTCCCGAAATCTCCCGGCAATGCGCGCTACCCCTGTAAACTGGCCATGCGGCATAATACCCCGAAATACGGAAGCGTTCGTGGAACCGACTCCAGTGCAGTAAAGAGCTTCTGCCTATTTTGCTCTGAGCCACTTTCCTGCGAAGTTGAGTTTTCACGTGGCATCTTTAATCGGATTAAATAACTCTAACTTTCCTTCAAATTGCATAAATTTTTTGCGTACACTAGAAGTACATTTTAGACAATCCATAAAAATCTAGTAAATTACATTCCAATAACGAGAACACATTTAATATGGAATTATTTTTACGTCAAAAAATATCGAATCCTGAATATTTACTTCGGGCTCAAAATTGATTAAATATTTACTGCTACTCTCTCCCTTTTCGCACCCAATGGTGCATAGGGCACTGCATTGGCACACCGAGTGCAGTGAATCTTGATCACTATTAAGTTTTAAAAGCTCTATAAATCTATATTGTGTTTAAATATTTACGATGTTTTTTTTTAATTGACTTTTATATAATAGTTTATATATTTTATTGGTGGTCTTTGACAATATGTATGGAAAATGATTTTGATCAAGTTTCCGCATCTAGCCATGGGGCAAAGGCGAGCTCTTTTAACCACATTTTCTATAGACTCGTAACTATGTACATACTACATACGTAACCATGACCAAAATACAATATTAATTGTGATGGTTTAAGCCCACAGAAAAGGTAAAAATGACATTTAATACAGGTATGCAGGGAAATTTTCGCGAGAAATCGACTTAAAAGCTAAATAAATTCAAAGTGAAAAGTTACTTTGGACTAGGCACTCCCCTTTACTCTCTCCTCCCCCGTTCCAGGGACCTAATTAATGTGCCTTCGCAGAAAGGATCGCTTTAATAACTCATTTTCAATATATCCTCGGGCCGTTGGCGCTGGAACTACGTCATACCTTGATCCTTCTGGAGACGCAATCTAGAAATCTTTCGCTTGCTCCTATTATTACCTCATTGGAAACTTCCCTAGGCAGGCACAGGCGTAATTATTCTACAATTTAAACAAGTACAATATTTACAAGATCGGATTGGTTCTCAGAAACAATTTATCATCGTCTAATGAAAACGGGGAATCTAGTACAGGTACTTTCCACTATTTAAATTAAATTAAATTAAAATTAGTTTAGATATGTAGAGATAATTATACCCTAATAATGACACTGGTTTCGTCAATAGTTTCGTGTCCTGAGGTATATTCATTATTCAAAATTATAATATAAAAGTAAGTTCATCACCGTTGCATAATAACAGAACAGTATCAAAACCCTGCGATACACCTCCATAATATAATATTATACCCACACGTCTGCAAGTTTTGCTCAACTAATGACGTACCCCATTTGACCACAATAACAAACAGGATGTGGCGAATATGGCTTCTGTTTCAAGCAACCCCTAAGTTTCCTGTGAATGCACTTAATATTTCGCCACCATCTTCCTGCATTTCCCACTAAAGCTTCGCTATTCGCTATTATCACTCAGCACGAGTTCCCAAACTGTATCCAAGAGAAAATTGTGGATGGTTAGTCTTGGTTTATAAATTGAATACATATTATTAAAGGTTTAAATACAAGACATTGTAAATATATATAAGAATATAATATGTACAGGAGAATTATTGAGAAATCTTTGAAAACAATTTAGTACGGAAACAAATAATGAAACCGTGCATTTAAGAGTTCATCTAAACTTAAAAAATTGAAAACAATGTATAAGTATAATATGTATTAATGTTTCTTTTTCATAGTATTGACGTGAATTTGTCCATATCATTGAAGACAAAATTGATGTGTCTTTAAATATACGGTTGACCATAAATAGGCCTTTTATTATGAACTATTATATTCTTAAATATAAATAGTGCTATAGCTTTATAGTGTAATATAGCTTTTTTTCATTTGCTTTGAATACCCAGGATGTTTTAAACTCAAACTCGGATACAATTTATAATTTTGATATCTAATTTGTTTTGGTCTAATACGTATTACGTGTCGAGGGTATTTTTTATATTTTTGAAATAAATTTACATGTAAGCCATGATAATATTATAATGTTTTGGGGAGAAATGTATTGAAGTGCCAATTTGTCTTCTTATATTGACCGGCAATATGATCTTTTGGTGTCGTATATGTGTAGTGCTGCCACATTATCCACATGCTCCAATTTGGAACAAACGTGACAAAAGAAGATTTTTCTCATTTGAGTATGTAAATTTAACATATTATGATATTACGCGGTCACTTTCTCAAATTGTTTATCTCATAAATAGACAATTCTCGGCACAAAGATTTACGTTTAATGATCAAAAACATTCGGAGTAAAAGTGCTACTCGGAAGTAAATGGTTTGAGAAACCTTTCCCTTTACAGGATAATGTAATGTTATGTGACGTGGCTTAAGAACACCTATAGGATTTCTATTCCATATTATGTGATAATAAGGGGTTGGCAGACAGCGGCATGTGAGCGCCGCCTTTTTTATAGATTATTTGCAATTTTAACACAGCTTTTTTTAAATCAATAAGGGTGCTTGCTCTATATAGATTTCAGTCCGCCTCGTAGCATAGTGGTAGTGCATTAAGCTTCCGTGCATGAGGTCGCGGGTTCGATTCCCGTAGGGGGTCAACATGAAATTTATTTATGTGTGATTTTCATATATTTTTGGGACTGGTACTGAAGCTAAGACTGATCATCCTACTTTCATATAGTAAAAAAAATGATCAAGAGATACTGCACTTGGTGTACCAAAGTAGTACCCCATGCACCATTGAGTGCGGATTAAGGAAAGTAGTAGTATATACATTTCATTAACAACACAAACATTCTAAATTTGGTTTGTTTGAGTGAATTGAGTTTTGGCTTTTCCTACTTACACGAGTAAATACATTAACTAATAATGTCTTATAACTTATAAAATACTTATAACTTCCGTTAAATAAACTAAAATATGGCCATCTGACCATCGATATATCCAATATTTATTTTTCAATTGTTTTAACTAGTATACAGGTATCCATCTTTTTCATTTCAAATTCCGAAATGTACCAAATCCTCTCCTCCAAAATTAGGGGAATATACATTGAAAATAAGTTGTAGCTTTAAGATACTTTAAATTTAAATGCTTACTACAATGTTTCGTTAATCTACATATGTAAAAAGCCTGTCGACCCCTGGCGATAGG
Organism: Micrasema minimum; assembly: GCA_022494985.1. Lineage (NCBI taxonomy): Eukaryota > Metazoa > Arthropoda > Insecta > Trichoptera > Brachycentridae > Micrasema > Micrasema minimum. The sequence goes on from JAGVSP010005836.1 coordinate 22,729, forward strand.
ATAACGTTCCATCCTAAGACAAAGTTCCATCGCTAAGAAAATCCCTCTGAAATTCACACCTTAGTTTTATATACTTTATTCCGGCAATTTAAACGAAATTCAATCAAGATTTATATGGGATCCGTGCGGATGTACCTATTCTTTCTTAGACTGTCGATTAATTATATATTGCTTGTTGCCAAGTTGTTAGTACATCAGAGAACCTATTACAACATAATGTTTTACAATTTTCAGAACGTCTTAAGACTCCAAACGCCATATTTACACGTTGCAATATTTTCTAAACAATTTAGCAGTTTATTTTAACGAGTATTATTATACTAAAACACTTTCATAAAATTACCTACTTGAAAAAAGTGTGTAGGTAGGTACTAGGAGTCTGTAAATTTCTTTACCGTGCAAGAAATACCAATGTTTATAAAATAGAATAAATGTATTAATCAAAAGCCATTTTTTTTAAAATTACGTATGGCATTTCGACCTGTGACTTGCGAGTACATTATTTTTCTAAAAACCCTTACAAACTCATAAGTTCCATAAAGTATAATTTATTTCATTACTTTCTTACAGTTCTTACAGGAGCCGGTAGACATAGGAATGTCGGAGAGTGATAAACTTTCTAATATTTATTACATTTTATTTCAATAGAATGTTTGTGTCCATTTTAAAGCCGGGATCGTCAAGATTCACTGCACTTGGTGTATCAATACAGTGCCTTATGGCACCATTGGGTGCGAATAAGGGAGAGTCGTTGTAGTAAAGACGTTACTCTTTGGAATATATCACGAATTACTTTTTGTTTCGAAGTGCGATGTAACGAAATGATTAAGAGTTAGTATCCCCATAACGACACATCGGTCGCGTGACGCGTTCAGTATTGTGGGCGCTCTATATTGAAGACGTTTCCCAGAATACGAGTATGTTCGTCACCTCGCTCTGTTTGCGAAGACATATGAAAGCTTTGAATGCGCCACCAGATAAAATCTCATGAATATTGTCGCAACCTGAATGCGGAACTCCTTCGATATTTTCGTCCAAAGACTACTAAGCTAGTGTATTTATAAAGAAATACACGGGAATGTTGTAATACGTCAAGTGGCCACTTAACCCAGGCAATAACAGGTCATAAGCATTATAAACGCCTAGATAATCCACATTCGTTTCCAGAGTTTCTCTGTCTCTGTTGGGATATCAATAATATTAAATACACGATCATTTTGCTATGTGTGATAGATAAGAAAAAACACAATTACTTTGTGTAGTCATCAAATCACTTTTGTAAAAAATTATCGTTGGCTTCAGGACAAGAACCTGGGTCCTTTTAATTGCCGGTGAGATGATTTGTTTGCTAAGCTAAATAACTTATTAAATTTTTACAGAGTATCTGAATCTGTATTATAACAATGAAAGCTTTCTATTTTAACCACAGATTAAGGTCCCAGGTCTCTGTCAAAATTTTGCCAAAATTTATATTGAATGTTTTGGATGCAGTTTTAATGTACAAATTAATTTTGAATCTACCGTTTACTAAATTTCGTGGCTTAAAATATAGTTAAACATTAGATTACTTTTTGAGTATGGAAAAGAGCAAATGAAGTTAATTATACAAGCAGCGTTATTGTTACAATTTGACATCTCAACAGAGACGAGAGTTTCGAAGGGAATATGGATATCTAGGCGTTGACCTGTCATTGGCTGGGTTAAGTGGCCACTTGATGTATTACAACATTCCCCATTTGACCTAGTATTTGATATCCATATCTGCCAATATACAGTAAAATGGCGCGACGCTTCACATGTGAACACTCTCTGTCATCCATTGAGAAAATTGCTAAGCATTTTAGCAGAAACCTTTATGATTGCAAGTGAGATTCTTACCGAATTATATCACCTACTAGGAAACGCCTGAAGATGAATCTATTATTCTTTACAATTTTCTAAAGAAATGCACTTAAATGCAGATAGAAACTACTTTTTTTCTTTGAATCCATTATAATCTAAAATTGATACATTAAAAAAATTAAGAGTTTACAACCATCTTAGCGTTCCATCATTGTGTCTTTAAAAAGTATGTTTTCCAAATCACTTCACCCAGTTAAAGGCAGGGAGCAATTTGCTTTCAAGTATTTTAGTTGTCAAGTTGTTATTTCTATCTTCAATATAAATATTTAAATCGGGACTCAGATGTGCCCAAAGTCTCGAAACAGTTGATTAAACGCTGCCCCCTTCCTAGCGACCTCACACCTCTCTATCCACAGATGAGAAAATTCATCTCTATTATAGTTATTTCCATGGACTTGCGGAGTCCGGGGAGAAACGGAAATGGCATACTGAGAAAAAAAAAATCTCAATTCTTGGCTGTCCTGGTGAGAACTTTGATTTTAAATTGGTTGATATGAAATTGTTTTTATGTCTATATAGATAACTAATAAAAATAAATAAAAATGTGGTTAAAAAAAGTATTGAGGTAATTAAGAATGAATATTATGCAAGGGTTGGTACCAGAACTCCGTTGTGTAAGTACTTTGAATTTTAAGCACTTATTGCCCACAATAGATTTCAAAGCACCATTAGCTCTGTTCCCGGCACTAACCCTTTTTTCATTATCATTATACACATTTCCATCTCTAGTAAACATACTACCCGAATTTCCAAATTCGTCAACCTGCTTCATATATGACATATATGACATACAGTCATATTCACATTTCTTTCAAATTACCCCAAATCCACTAAATTCTACATTTCCACATTCATTAGCAAATCACTCTCCTTGCAAACATTTTATGTAAACTTTTGTAACCAAGGACTGCAGCTTTTCTTCGATATCAGCAAGAAGCACTGCGTCATTAGCGTACAAAGGCAACTGCAATTAAACCACTCATTTTTGCTTCCAACCCATACTTTTCAGTTATTTCATAAATTTATCCTTACTGTCGAACAACCATGGCGATATCACACGTCCCTGTTTGACTCCTTTTGGGATCAAATCACGATGTAAAAGACTTATTTATCCTGACACACGCTGCACTATCTTTATACAAGGACGGAATAGTGCGGGCAAGGTTTGTTGCTCACTCCATACTCTGATAAAACCTTTCACAACTTTTCTCTATCGACTGGATCAAATGCTTTTTGCAAATCTACAAAAGCATAGAAAAGCTTTTAGTTTTTCGCCAGAAACTTTTCCGTTATATTGCGTAATGCAAATATTTAATTCGTACATACTCTTCCATTCATTAAATAATTTTTCTCAGTGCATGCGGTAGTGACGGGGAGGCACGGGTAGTGACAAAGAGACATGGTAGGGACAGGGAGACATGGTAGGAACGGGTAGCCTGTTGACCTAAAAGTGAAACAACTAAGCAAGTCATTTAAGTGCAGTACAGGCGCCTTGGGACCGCCGAGCCAAAGTAATCCAAACGCCAACCTTCATGCATATTTATATGTGTGCGGTAAGCCATATTCTTGTCGTGGCCTATTTATCCCGTTTACGTCATAAATTTTACAATGAATAATTGACTTTAAACCTGCTGATATTTTCAGAGAAAACCGTTTATTTGGTTTCGTGAACATATTACAGAATTAAAGCAAAAACGTATACAGAAAAATCCTTGAATTTCCATATTTGACGCATTTTTGCTACCAAAAAATATTTGTTTTTCTTTATCACAGAATCGGACATACCTAAATGCAACAACTATACCTAACATCATTATATATGTATTAATAACAAAAAATAAGTACATTTATGATTGATCGCTACAGGGATGTCATCCTCAAGGAGGCTAAAGCTCTTCATGGGCCATAATATGGCCATCAGTGCCTAGATTACAAGCATTTATCTACATCGCAGTAATGATGGTAATGATATGGTAATGATGGACGCGTATATGATATATTTACAATTACTGTAATTGGTTTATTTACAATTACTCGTCACTTACGTGTCACAACTGCGATACATATCGATAACGTTAAGCTTGTAATCTGGGCCCAGAAGTAAGTACCTAGGCTTTAAGAATACATTTTCTGATTTGAGTACAGGAAAGTTTTAAAACATATAACTTAGACATTCCACCAAGTTTGGGTAGTGTTTATATATTATTTTAATTTATTAGTTTTATAGATACGTGTGATTAATTCAAACATTACATCAACACAGGGATTTTTTTTATATTTAATATTTAAACATATTACATAACATTCCCAAGGCGTTTAAATTCATTTAGTATATACTGATGGAAAATAAAAATATTGCAAAAAAAAACATAACATTTACTGAATTTCCATATTCATTACTTGTTTTGTTTGACAGATAATAAATAAAAATTACCTAATTGCATAAAGTTTTAAAATAATTTTTGAATTAATGAAACCTTTTCTTACTTTGTTTTGTAAGCATTTGATAGCAACTCGGCTACTGAACGCTCGCTGGTTTGATAGTATGTCATGCTTTCACTCCGAAATGGTTCACGCCGAAATGCATACATTTATTGACACTGTTATATTATGTGAATTCTATGAGTAAGTGGATTCTAATTCTACAGTGCTTATTTTATCGATTGATTCGGCATTTCACTTTTAAACACCTCATGATGAATTACTTCTTTTATTTATTCTATACAAATGAATGTACACTTGTACACTACCCGGTTTCGGGAGTAAAGTTCTTAAAAAAGTGTCCTTTCATCAGTCGATGGGGAGAACTTTACTTCCAAAACCGGATAAGGTAGGTTTATTCTATTCTACAGTATTTGCTTATTGTAAATTACAAACGTGAATATGTCACTGTGTCGTTAGTTAAAACGACAACTGTTTAAAGAGAATAGTAATCAACTGTCTATGTACACCATATACCTCAAAAATCACAAATATGTATCTCAAAGCTCCCGTTTCCCACAAACACGACTCCTACTCCAGTGTGTGAGAAAACTTTGCATTTCGAGGATATATTCCGTATTGAGCTCCTAAGGCGTCCATGAAATACACCTAAGCCGTACATGTTCCGCGCTAAAGATTCCTATTCAATGATTTTTCAACGAAAACATTTTTAGGTTTTCCACGGCAATATGATAATGGATTCTCGGAAGTAATTTAAATACCTTCCTCGCTTTATAAACCCTTTATGCACAAAGCGGAGGGGACCTAGAATACCTTATTCCACCACTTTGTGTCATCGCGCCTCTTCGATAACTTTTGTTTGACTAATTCTTTGTCTAAAACGGGAGTTTTTTTCGAATACGAAGAGTTTATTAAGTTTTTGACGATGAAATTGTTCCCCTTTTACAATCAGCGTAATAATTTTTCTTCCTCGTGGTGTAGTGGTTAGCACTTTGGGCTATTAAATATTAGGTCGCGGGTTCGATTCCCGACGGGATCAATATGAAATATATATTCAGATATGTTTTAAGGGAAAGTAGTAGGGGTAATCGTGTTTCCATTAATAGCCACACCACTCTATCTATCAAGTATTAGTCGAGTACAGGTTTTAGATTGTATTAAAGTATTAAAGACACATGAGTAATTGTTTTTTATATAATAGTGTTTCTATTTTACTAAGTATTTTTGATGATTTCGTATTTTTATGGGAGTTGGATTCTGAAAAATACCTAAATTTGGTATTTTACGCCGAACAAAAAATTATCTTTCGCTGATAATTAATATTTATAGTCAAGGACATATTACAATAAACAAAGTGTAAAAACTACACAAGAAAATCGCACTTTGAGAGATTTTACTCATTTTTTCCGGGGATTATCAATTAACTATAGTTAACTCGTTTTGAAAGATGGCGCTATGTACAAAATACCCTTTTTTTTTCACTCTTAAAAAATTTAATTTTATTGCTTTATTGACTAAATTTTTAATTAGAAATCGGGGATAATTTCAAATCATGTTTTCCGATTATTTATATTTTATATTCTAACGTTATCCCCCGAATGCAATTAATGCAACATACTCCATATAGACATATTTATATTGGCTGCTATATATTTGTTGTACTTGATCATGCCATATCTAATAATGATTACTTCTCTTATTTAACTACTAAAAGTAATTAAGCGCGATTTTCATCATGCTCGATAGCTCATCCTAATGGATAAAGGGAGATTATTCGATAAACGAAATTAATACTAGGTACATAATATTTTCCAATAAAATATATTATATTCGGTTGAAAAATCGTTTCGTAAAAGTGTAAATTGAATAGGTAATGAATTATAGTTGGATTCAAATAAAACGCTCTAGAATACCTATTTGTAATAACGTATACACCAATGTCTTAAGTGAATAAAAATATCTTAAGTGGGTAGTATTCAGATACCTTTCTTAAATAAGCCTTCAAAACGAAAAACCGATACATTTTTCACTTGTTAAAAAAAAGTTAGATTCGTATGCAAACGGTAGGTATTATACGCGTAAGTCTTAGTAATTTATTTTAAATAATTCGTAACTGTAAACATATTTATTTGTATTACCAGAATCCTCTTTTAGCCGATTGTATTAACTGATTTTTACAAATAAATTATTAGAAATTTGTAACAATGCTGTAACATTTTGTTAGTATGGATTAACATTCCACACGTTTTCCGAAACCCAACATTTACGAACTCTCAAAATTCGTAATTTCCTACTTCACAACATAAACCATTTTCTCTATTTGCTTCCATCAAA
>JAGVSP010005837.1:0-21964 GCA_022494985.1 Micrasema minimum
GTAGGTACCTACTTATGAAAGTTTTTATGAGAAGAAAAAAAAAAACTTTTGGTTGTCTGTAAAGTCGGTTTACGGACGATAATTTTACGTGATAACGTCATAAGAAAACATTGATGAAAAATAGCATACTTTTATGAATGGAATTGAATTATTATTACTGAATTATCATTATTTCTAAATTATATATTTTTTTGTTTTTTCTTCTTATGTGCTGCTGCTGTCTCCCTTCTACTCGGACGCATCGGCCGATGGAGTAGAAGAGAGATAGATGCGTCACAAACCGAACGCTTAGGCCGATCGTGCCTCTCTATCGCTTGTTCCGCGCTCTCGCTTGCACACTCGGCTCAGGCGGAACGTGACAATGAGTCATGCTTGTTCGTGTGTGCAGCCGGCGCTCATCGATTTATTAGACGTTATCACGTCAAAATGTTTTTTTTTACAACCTAGAGACAAAAGTCATATTACATATTGGACACCAAATATGATGTAGATTCACCAGTTTTCGGGTTGTACTACGAGTTTGGTTACACCATGTATAAATGCTCTAGTAGGTACTCAATTGCAAGGAATGATCTAGGTACTACAATAGTACGGAGGAATTGACACACAGTTAAGATGATCAGTCATACGCCTCAGTACTAGTCCAAGGTATCACCCATGAAAATTACTTGCGCCGAACAACCTATTCCAAATACCTATTCCTTATCCCCTCCTCCCTCCTATCAATATAAAATGATTCAACATTGCCATTATGGCAAAGTAGAAAGGATCTAACATGAAGAAAAGATGAAAGTAATATAATGTTATGGCGTAATCCCCTAAGTTAGTCAGTTTCTATTCCAATCTTATTCTCTTCTTTCTTATTATTATTCAACCTAATTCTTATATTCAAGCTATGTTTACACAAGGAATAATATGTTACTGCATTAAGTAATCCTTGCGCAAAAATTCATAAAATAAACACGCACTAGGATTTATTGACCGTCTCGTGTCATAGTGCGATTCCCGTGGGGGATCTACATAAAATATTTATTTACATGTGGTTTCATATTAATATTTCATGTGTAATACCTTAGACTGACTGAGTGAAGCGTAAGACTGATCATCTTACCTTCATGCACTAAAAATGATTAAGATACACTGCACTTGGTGTCGCAATGCAGTGCCCTATGCACCATGAGGCACTACAGTCTTATTTTTTAAATAAGAATTTATTTGTCTCCCTTAACAAATAAAATATCGAAAAAATAAGACGATGCAAACACGCATCTGGTCGATATCTAAAATGCGTGAAAAGATCATTGCTCTAATGTTAAATTCCAGGGAGAAAATCGAGGAATACGTTTGTATGGGAAGCGGCCGCGAGTCACGTGGTGGATAATGCTCTCTTAAGTAAGTAGGTATCACTTTTGAAACATTCTTGAAAAAGGGTGATTGAGAAAATGATAACAATCAGAATCTGACTTAAAAAAAAGAGTTCTATGGTGAAAATCTCATTAAAATAATAATAATAATAATAATAATAATAATAATAATAATAATAATAAACGTGTTTATTCCAGCATAACTAAGCAGTTAGTGCAATACTTAGTTAGCCATAGCATAGGTAGAATACAATCATTAATCACAATAAAAAATAATAAAGCTAAAAATAAGGTAGAATAAATAGAAGGTAGAATAGGTAGAGTAAAAATAAATAGGTAGAATACAATCATTAATCACAATAAAAAATAATAAAGCTAAAAATAAGGTAGAATAAATAGAAGGTAGAATAGGTAGAATAAAAATAAATAGGTAGAATACAATCATTAATCACAATAAAAATGATAAAGCTAAAAATAAGGTAGAATAAATAGAAGGTAGAATAGGTAGAATAAAAATAAATGGTATAATACAATCATTAATCACAATAAAAAATAATAAAGCTAAAAATAACGTAGAATATTAAATATTTTATATTATTGACTCCGCCAGGAATCGATCTCGCGACCTCATTCATGCCCTCTGGCATGCTTAACCACGGCCCAACGTGCTAAACACTACACCAAGGCAGGCGGACTCATTATTAGTGAAGACTAAAGATATAGCGTATGGCGCTTATATCCCCTTGTGTAGACGACCCCTCACTGGAAAAGAACGCAGTGGAATAAGAATAGTACCCACCTAAAACATTTGTGGCAGCATTGTACTATGGTACTATGAACTACATCTGTAAGTAGGTACCTACGTACCACAGATAACTAATGACATTTTCCCCGACATCTGGCAACTTCCTGAAATGAAAGTCCTTCCTTCTGGGCTGACCTGTCAACAGGAAATCGGCCATTTTGATTTGCATTTTAGTGTTTTTTCTGCGTTCCCGTGTTGTAGCAATACGCTATTTATTATGTAAAATAAATAGTTTTGAGATAAATGAGTTGAAAGTGTTTTAATTTGCAATACGCTTGGGCGCCACTCGCCATCGCTGGCTTCCAACTCCTCTAGCCATCTCTTTCTATCATACCGATATATAATAATAAATCTATAATATTATTAGCATAAAAATGATAGTGTACATCAGTGTTGTCTGCCGAAAAAAAAATCTCCCTAGATTTCTCCCAAAAATTCCTAAAAGTAGGTACCTACTTACAATCATGCCATATTTTTTGCACATTGGTAACTCTGAATTGCCACATTGTGACAGTTCGAAAAGTTTGTTGATAATATAGTATTGTCAGAAAGAAAGAATTTTGTATACCTGGAGTAATTACATTCTCGACATTTTAAAGATTTTAAGAAAGGGGCAAAAACATAAATTTCTTTCATCAGTCCTTCCAGTTTCTACTCAGGCCTCGGTCAGGCGGCTCTGTGGGCCTCCGTAAACTAGGTTTCTGTTTGTTGAGACCATTGATTAATTAATACATGTATCAATTAATCAATGTGGAACAACCAAAAATCGAGGCGCGGAAGCGTCGAAAAGCCCCGCAGGGCTAGCATTTAACAGTCAGCGAAGCCAACTGTTATCTGCTAGAAGGAATCATTACCTTACTATAACGCCATTTCCCCGAAGGGATAGGCAGAGAGTACCCACCACTCTGTATGATACCCAAAATATCTTTTATCTGCGGTATCAAATTGATTTTGAATCGCACGCTGGACAAAAATTTAAGCCAGTATCATCATCTCTGCCTGTTGAGGTCCGCTGCTGGACATAGGCCGCCCCATGCCGTCTCCACTCCTCCCGATCCTGCGCCGTCCCCATCCACTGTCTTCCAGCAGACTTCCTGATGTCGTCCACCCATCTCATCGGTGGACGTCCTTGAGGCCTCTGGTTTCTCGGTCTCCACTCCAGAACGCGTTTCGTCCATCTGTCGTCCGTCATTCTGGCTATGTGACCGGCCCATTTCCACTTCAACCAAGCAATTCGCTGCACCACGTCGCAGACCTTTGTCTGGCGTCGGATCCAATAGTTCCTTTTTCGGTCTCTTAATGTTATTCCAAGCATAATCTTTTCCATGCTCCTCTGTGCAACTTGCAACTTATGGGAGGATTGCTTGGTCAGAGTCATTGCCAGTATTACACGCGTGAATTCCTTTTATTTATTTTTTAAATAAATTAGAATTGAGTTGTCTGAAAAAATTTATTACGATTCTGAGAATACCATAAATAATCATGATTATGTATTATATATGAATTTTCATTGATTTTTACAACCTTCAGGATACATATTACATATTCTGGATATTATGCCGTGTTTTTATTTTATTATCATAAAAATCAAAAAAAATATTGAGATTTCTAATATTACGAAATGGCTGCTGGGTCGTTTGTGCTTAGAACTAGTGATGTGGTAAGTAGGTCATATCGATTATGACGTCATAGCAAGTTTTCTTTTTTAAATTTCACCCCATTTTAAAAATATTTCAATGAGTTAATATTAAAACTCCGAGTGGCGTATCCCTCCCATCTCATTCGAATGAATTATTCAGGTTTACGATTCATAATACTTATATTTGTCGGGCTAGTAACAAAAGTTGGTAACTAACATTTTACAAGATCACAAATTTTACCAAGTGTGATGCTCAGTTCAAATTTGTTCTTAACTTACTTATATTGTATTATGAAAAAATATATTTATAAATGTAAAAACAGTTTCGAATTTTTGTTAGACCTAGACATCGATTATTTGATACCAGTAACAAAAAAAATTATGGTTGTCTGTAAAGTCGGTTTACGGACGATAATTTTACGTTATAACGTCATAAGAAAACATTGATAAAAAATAGCATACTTTTATGAATTGAATTAAATTATTATTACTGAATTATCATTATTTTGTATAATACAAAGCAGGAGTTAATTGAAAAATTTCAATTTTTTTCCATAAATTAACAACATTTTTTTTGGTTTTTTCTTCTTGTGTGCTGCTGCTGTCTCCCTTCTACTCGGACGCATCGGCCGATGGAGTGGAAGAGAGATAGATGCGTCACAAACCGAACGCTTAGACCGATCGTGCCTCTCTATCGCTTGTTCCGCGCTCTCGCTTGCACTCTCGGCTTAGGCGGAACGTGACAATGAGTCATGCTTTTTCGTGTGTGCAGCCGGCGGTCATCGATTTATTAGACGTTATCACGTCAATAATTTATCTTTTGAATATCTGTAGTTTTTCCACTAACCCGATGATATTAAGTACGAGGTAACCTTTTGAATAGACTTCATCTTCTTCTTGCAAATATGAAGTATTAATATTACTACTACTTTCCCTTTATCCGCACCCAATGGTGCAAAGGATACAGCAACGGTACATCTACGTTCCCTTATAGGGCCCTGCATTGCTAATACCTACCCCCCAAGTTCAGTGTGCAACCTGGAGCTCAATCACAGATAACTATCGACGTAGTTAAAAAGTGCTAACCACGTGCTAACGCTAACCATTTGACCGATCACAATGAACATACGTTCATACCACGTTCGCCGTTTCCGAGCATTGCCGAGCGTTGCCGAGCACCATAGATGATTATAAATATCGCGGCTAAACGTCAAACGTCAAATCAAGAAAGTCAACGCGCGTGTCGGATTGTTTATTATGTAGACTGCTTTTCTCAATATTTGGCTTGCCGAACGCCGGATAAATGCAATACGGCACTCGAGAAAGATTGAAAGAAGATATGTGCGAAGAAGATATATATCGGGAAATGGCTCGCGACTTGATGCGCTCGTTTAATAATCCCGATAGATAACTTTTAACGCGTGTTCCATTGTGATCGCGAAAACGTTAAACATCCATGGTAAGAAATCGTTATCACGTCGCTTATTACCGCGTCGATAGTGATCTGTGATCGAGCTACTGATTTTTTTTTTACATGAAGGCAAGATGATTAGTCTTATGCGCACTTTAAACGGGACTGAAAGCTGTACAGTTTCTTGGGCAGTTTCTTGTTCAGAAAACTGTCCAGTCTGTCAAAAGACACGCTAAATATTATATCACTATCTAAATTATTTTTCTAATTGTCCTATAGTCCATTATAAAAACAAACGACCTTTAAAATAAACTTAAACCCGGTTTTATTGTATCAAGTATACCTTCCGTACTTAAATGTCGTTTATAGATTTAGTCACAAAACAAATAGATGCAGACATCACAAAAACCCTAAAAATCCCATCAAATTGCAGTAAAACAGATATTGCTGACGTTAACAGAATTTTTAACTTGTGGACTTGTGGTATAAAAGTTCAAGTTAAAAGGAAACTATGAAATAGTTGGTATTATTTATTTATTTATTATTTTTTATCAACTGCTTCTATTTTACCCTTTTCGGCCAAGGTATTAATGATTTATTTTGACTCTATTATTGAATATGATGAGCTGGAGAACATAGCAAATATCAGTTATTTATTAATTTATTAACGAAAAATATTACAAAATAGTTTACGAAATAAATTTGTCCTCACTGTTACTAAACTAAACTGTCACAATTATTTAAATGGTTTCCTGATAAACGATGATTTTTAAGATGAGGTTTTTTGGTTCTCAGTACAGAAATATACTTACGCCTACGTTACAATAATTAAAAAGCGTTAAGCCCGCTATATACGGGACAGTTTTCTGCGCAGTTTTCTATGCAGTCTGAAAACGGTCCCGTATACAACGAAAACTGTTTAAAAAACTGCGTGCTTATGTCAGATTTAAGCTGACATGACAGTTAATGTTTTTTATGTAAACGTTTAAGTAGACATTGTTTATTGTATGCTTTTAAATACGTAAAAAACCAATAACATATTTACATTATTAGCTAATTATACAATTTCCTGAGAGCAAACATACGATAATAACTTACAATCGCGTTTCAAAAATACACATATTTAGCGTGTCTTTTGACAGAAGTTTGACAGACTGCACAGTTTTCTGAACAAGAAACTGTGTAGTTTTCTGAACAAGAAACTGTCCCGTATACAGCGGGCATTATTCGTTACGAATAATGTGTAATTGTGAACACACATGTCTTTTTACCTGGCGGTTTATATAAATTGATATTATCTTATGTTTGCACACAGCAAATTGTTAATATAGCTAATAATGTAAACATGTCATTCGTTTTAAAAAGCATTCAATGTATCAATGCTTTAACGTTTGCATAAAAAAGATTGATGTCAGGTTAGCCAACGTCGCGCGGACCATTCAATATTCTACACATTTTTCGCTTTATACGGGACAGTTTGCAAACTGCGCAAGAAACTGTAAGTACAGATTTCTGTCCCGTATAAAGTGCGCTTTGCATGCATCATCGTCACAGGTAAACTCATGCTATGAAATTTTTTATGTGATAAATCACATTATTATTTTTTTTAATTTTTTTTTATTGAAATTAAAATGTTGTTACAAAGATTGATGTCATATTGTAGTTAATATACAAAAACAGACATAACGCGCGGACCATTGGAAACTTATTCCACACAGTTCGTTTTACAATTTTTTTATTTTTTATATGAGTAAGACAGTTTGCAAACTGAAAAAAAAGAAACTGTAAGTACAGATTTTTAAAGTCCCGATGGATTTAAAGCGCGGAAGTTTTGCATGCATCATCGTCACAGGTAAGGATTTCATGCTATGAAATAATTTTTATTGTGAAAAACCGCATTAAAACTTAAATATTTAATATTGACCTCGTCTGGAATTGAATCCACGACCTTATGCACGGTAACCCCAAATACTATCAACTACACAACAGTGCAGATTCAAAGTAATACACCTTCATAATAAATTTTAATAGAAACAAATAATAGACATTATGTTATAAGATATTTTAGTAGATTGAATTTGTAGGTATTGTAATATGTGTACATGTACATGTTCGCCTCGTGGTGTAGCGGTAGCGTGTTGGGCTGCCGTGCATGAGGTCGCGGGTTCGATTCCCGAGACGGACAATATGAAATATAAAAAAAATTTAGGCTTTATAAATAGAACTACGTCTGATTTCCAAAGTATTCTTACACTTAAAACACTTTATTGCTCTTTAGTTCGCCCTATTCTTGAATACGCATCAGTAATCTGGTCCCCTCATTATGCTGTTCATATCAAGCGCCTTGAATCAGTTCAACATCGTTTTATAAGAAAAATTGCATGGAAGATGGGACTGGAAAGAGGAGACTATTCATATTCTGATATGGAGAAGTTTTTAAGCTTATCAAGTCTTGAAAAACGCAGATGCATTGCGGATATAATCTGCATGTATAAAATTATGAACTGTCTCATTGATGCCCCTGAAATTTTGGGAAAGATTCTTTTTAACGTTCCCACCCGTAGACTAAGAAATAATGAAATGCTGTTCCTCGGTCATCATAGGACCAATTATGGCGCACAGGCACCTTTACCCAGAATGATCAGGCGGGTGAACGATCATCAAGATCTTGATTATTTTGGTGTAAGGATGTCTTTCTTTATAAATCAGCTGAAGAATCTGTATAGTTAGCTTATGCATTTTACTTAATTTAAAATATCTATTCTTTGTCTTTGCTGTTTATTTCTGTCCTTGCAATTTTTTTTTCTTTGTAAAAATTTCGTGTATCTATAATGTTTATAATGGACTCTGTCCGTCAATAAATAAATAAATAAATAAATATATTTTAATATGATTTTCAAATAAAAATATTGCATTGGTGATACCCTGGACTGCAGCTGAAACGTAACACTATCTTACCTTTATACAAGTAAAACCTCCCTTATTGATAACCAAAATCAAGGCCTACTTTCAGGAACTTATTTTACAGCCTTCGATAAAAAACTGATTTTACTACCGTAGGCTTAAGAGCATACTTCAACACGTGACTCGCGGCCGCTTTCGCATACAAACGTATTCCTCGATTTTCTCCCTGGAATTTAACATTAGAGCAACGATTTTTTCACACATTTAAGATATCGACCAGATGCGTGTTTGCGTTGTCTTATTTCTTTGATATTTTATTTATTAAAGGAGATATGTAAATGATTAAAAAAATAAAACGATACAAACACGCATCTGGTCGATATTTTGAATGTGTGAAACACCCATCGCTCTAATGTTTAATTCCAGGGAGAAAATCGAGGAATAAGTTTGTATGGGAAGCGGCCGCGGGTCACGTGGTGGAGTGTACTCTTAAGACGAGAAGATTTATGAACTTATTTTCTTTCGGTTACGATAAAAAAGAAATAAAATAAATTGGCCGAAGGGAATTTTACGATGTCCCAACTAGAAATTCATCAGGAACGGGAAGGCATTATAGGAATTATAAAGAAAATAAAATAAAATACAAAAAAATATGTGCATAGGGCACTGCATTGGTCACCAAGTGCAGTGTTCCTTGATCGTTTATTACATGAAGGTAATATGGTCAGTCTTACGCTTCAGAACCTGCATTTACATTTACATTTGATTTTCATATTCATATTTAATGTGTTACCTTGGATTCTGAAATGCGAATAATTCTTCCTATATAGCATCCCGTTATAGATATTAATTTATCTTTACTAATTTAGGTCCCAAGTCAAGTCCACGTCCCGCAGCTCTGACGCAAGCTGCCGGCGTATTGTCAACAGTGGACGACCAGGACGCCGAGAACCTGATGCCTTGTAAAAAAGGCAAGCGTGGTTAAGGCTCTCGGGAGGCATACGCAGTATATGGCCTAGCCAGCCGAAACGCAGGATGACAGTAGATACCAGGGGTTGCTGTGTCCGTTGCCTCACTTCTGTGTTCCTTACAAAGTCAAACCACCGCACACCTAATATTCTTCCAAGACACCTATTCTCAAAACTCAGAAGTCTGCTATTTTGGGCCCTGGTTAGGTGCCATGATTCGCAGCCATAGAGGAGAACAGGTGTGTTGTAGGCTATAAAAGCGGGTTTTTGTTTTAACCGAATAAACATCCGATCTCTGCGCCCGCTACTCCAAGCCGCACTCCCAGTTATTTCTGAAATCTGCCGTTTTCTGTCATGTACGCTCCCAGGTATTTGAAGCTCTCGACCCTTTCGATGACTTGTCCCGACAAAGCTAGGGGGATCTGGGCATCTGAATAATCAACTGGTTTTAATAATCCTAGCTCTATTGACTCGTAAGACTGGCCGAATGTCGTATTATATTTCCTGAAAACGCCAATTATCCTAATTTGCCTAATTTAATGACATCTTTTGATTGTAAAAGTAACATTATTTCGTTATCTTTCAAATTCAAAAAAATATCATTCGAACAAAAAGTTTTCCCGACTTCAATACAATTTGAATTCAATCATCCGAGTCATGTAATCGTATATCGTGATCATTTTATAATGATATCGCACACTAATCAAAAGGAGGAATTTGCATCAACGAACTTAAAATCCTCTACCGTTCTAGACCCACCTTTTCTTACAAATGTGAATATTTTACCAGTAGATTTTCCGGAATATTTTTTCCGTCTGGTTGGCCTTTGATCACACGAGTAGTCGAAAGAACTAGCCATATTAAAAATACTACTTTTTTTAAACAACTGCGCAAAAATGTTATATTATCTACTAGTATCTTACACCATCGTCTAAATGTGAAATGTACCTTTTGATTAATTGGTTGAAATTATCAACCTATCAACACTCGATACGCTATAGTTCTACGTACAGAAAATGTTAAGTGATTAGAAAAACGAGGATAAAGGCGAAAGGTGTTTTTCAGATTAGTAAATTTATTTTGTTCTTATGATTTGTGTCTTACCTTTTTACATATACGCGTAATTTACCAGCTAGTATTCGGTAGTTATATTTTCGCAGTAGCTTTTCAGACACTTTATTGAGATCCTGGATATCAACTCCCCGGAAAAGTCAAAGGATTTGTTTCATCAACTGTGGGACGTGAATGTTTTTTAAGTTTAGATTTAATTAATTAGGTAATCTATTAGGGAAAGTACTAGTAGTATTAGTTAAAGTAATTAATCTAATCATCATAACAGTAAATAATAATTCATACTCGTATAGGAAATGAATTCTATTCATGAATTATAACTAACAAATTAACCGCAGAAAACTCATCATGAAGAGTCAGAGAAACTCTGGGAACAAATGTGGGTTATCAAGGCGTTTACAGGGCTTATGACCTATCATGGCTGGGTTAAGTGGCCACTAGATGTATTACAAAATTCATCTAATAACCATATATGAAAAAATTTAAATAATATCTGAATATTTGATATAACCCTAGCAATAAGCACTGGTCGTCCTGCTCGTCCACTTTTGACAATTTGTCGGCGGTTTGCGTCATAGCTGCGGGACGTGGACTTGACTATGGAGGATGCACGGGAGCTGGCGGCCGATCGCTTGGTCTGGAGGCAGTTTGTGGAATTCGTCGTATGCTCCACATAGGGAGAGGTTATTGTATGATGATGATGATGAATAAGTACGGATTTTAACATAAATATGTATATTATTATAATGTTTTATTAAGCTTGATGACACTCCTGATGACCAAATACAATAAAGTTTTTTTTATTAGATATTATTGATATCTCAACAGAGACAGAGAAACTCTGGAAACGAATGTGGGTTATCGAGGCGTTTACAGGGCTTTTAACCTGCCATCGGCTCGGTTAAGTGGCCACTTGACGTACTACAACATTCCCCATTCCGCCCATCATCTGACAACCATACATGACAAATTTTTGAAACTTCTATATATGTTGAGTTTGTACAGAAGTATCCACACTTGAGTTGCTTTTTCGACAGATTTTAATATTTATTATCTCTAGTGACATCTGTTGAGAAGATGGTTAAGCATTTTTGACAATCTAACATTATTGGTGTAGGTAAGGCTCTATCGAGCGTTATTACTTACTAGAAGACGCCTGAAGATGTCTCTCCAATTTGGTTTGCTTTTAATTTTTACCGGTAAATATTTTTAACAACAACATTTTTAACGTATACAAAAACTTGTAGACAAATAACTGGATTATACCCATGCTGGGCTGATATCAGATATTATTGATATCCCAACAGAGACAGAGAAACTCTGGAAACGAATGTGGATTAACAGTTTGGGCACCAGCGAACAGCACCCTTCTCCAGCATTCCTTAGAGGGAGACACCAACTGAGCGGAAGCGAGACGGAGGATGGACTTTTCATCTGTTCGCCTCTTCCATTTCCACCGTTTTCCTTTCAGTCTTCAGTCACTGACAGCCCGCGGGGGGAAACACTCCTTTGCCAGAATTTTCGCGCCGAAAGCGCTGTCAAACGTCACCCACGTCATTCGTTCCATTTTCAAATTGTTGTTTTTTTCAAATAATCTCGTAAGCTTTGCGTGGAGTACTAATCCAGTCATTCTAAGCGCTTATTTAATCCATAGAAAAAAACATCTGACATTAATTTTAGCGCATTTCATTCATGAGTGTTGAAATACCCTTAAAATAACATTGATTCTGTATATTGTTATGATTTTCAAGCATTTACGAATTAGTTTATTGTATTAACAAATTATCGCGTTTGATAAAAGTGCTGTTAGCTGAAAATAATTGATTGTGATAACAGTTGAATTGAAGTGTTTTTTAAAAATATCTAATTAGTTATTTTCTGGAACTTTTTAAATATATATTACAGTGATGATGATTGGTGCTGATTCTTGAAGATTGAACTTATTTACAAAGCAGAAGAAATACTCAAAAGGTAAATTAATATATAATAAATTAAATTTTAAATTAAGTTGATTAGGTATATTATTTAGTGATGATATACCTAATATATATTATGACCCTCACGATATTTAGTCAATAAACGTTTTGTGTAAAGACTAAAATAATAAAAATAAACATGGACTTTTTTCAAAGCGTCCTCAGTCATTTAGGAAGCGGATCTAAAAAGGAGTTTGGATTTCCTTCAACTTTCATCTAAAACACTTAATCTTTTTCAATAGTTCACAGCAAAACAAAATCATCCTTTCAAATTTTTCCTTTCAGTCTTCAGTCTGACATTCAACCCACAAAATCAAAAGCGGGAAATAAACTCCAGAACTCAAAATCACAAACAAACACCGAAACCAAACAAACACGCACACATATTCACCCCCCCCCCCCATGATTATCCAATAGCGACACTGTCAAACATCCAACCCAATCATTCACAACCATTTTCTACTCCAAAAAGGTCCTAAAATCCAACAACAACAAACAAAAAAACACATTTCAACCAACAACAACAATTCAAAACACAATTCCAAAAATCAAACAAAAAAAAAAAATTTTTTTTTCAAATCAACCTGCAAATCACATCACATCCTTTAAAGCATCGTACAACAACAACAAAAAAAACACAAAACACAACTATTCCATTTCCACCAAAGCGCTTCAAATTTAATCCATCAAAACATTGAAAAAACAACATGAAATTAATAAAAACAAACTTATAGCCAAATTTTCATTCACAGTGTTTGAAATACCACTTAACAATAACAACAATTGTAACCACAACAACAAACATTCAAAAAAAAAAATTTCCACAAAAAATTCAGTCACAAACAAATCAAATCAAACAAAAAACACCAGATCACAAAATCCAATCTTCAAAAACAAACAACAACCACACGTCAATTTCAGAATCAAAAAACCAATCAATTCAAAACAAGTCAAATTTTCACAAATCAACAAATTTACTCAAAAGTTTATTGTATCACAAATCCAATCAACAAACCTTATCAAATTTGAAAAAAACCAACAACGCTTTATCAACAACTGAAACAAAAAAAATCATCACTTTAATCCCCAAGTTCCATTGAAGTGACAAACAACAAACAAATCTTTCTCATCACATCACACAAACAAGTTCACCATCAAACAAAAAATCAAATCACTTTTTAATAAATTGTATTCACAAAATCAAAACAAAAACAACTAAATCATCAAACATGATCAAAAAATCAAAACACAAAAACAAAAGAACAACAAAACACACAAAGTATTTTCAAATTTCATCAACAAACATCAATCAATACACACAAAAACATCAAAGCAAAAACAAAAATATTCATTCAAAACAATCAAAAAATCAAAAACAAAAACAAAAAATATTGTACAAACAAACCACAAATTAACAAAATCAAACCAATTCACAAAAAACAAAAAATCGGCTTCAAAAACACAACAAATCAAAAAAAAAATGTCAAAAACAAAAAAAATACAAAATAAACCCAAACTTCAAAATTATCAAAAATTAAGTGATGATACAAATACAACAAACAATCCAAAAATCAAAGAACCAAAATCAATTCAAAAAAAAAAATCACCCACAAACAAAATCACAATTCAAACACAACAAATCACAACATTCAAACATCAACAAATTTCACAACCATGTAACATCATTCAAAAAAACGATAACAACGTACAAAAACCAAAAACCAAACACATCAATTTGGGTCACAAACAAAACCAAAACAAAACATTCATCGTAAAGTTCAACAATCACAAAAAAACACAATTTCAATAAATAAAACATTTTCATATCAAAATCAATAATCATCAAAAAAATTTTAAAAAAACAAAAAAAAACTTTTTTCACATTTATAAAACTTAAATCACGTCAAAAATGACACAAAACAAATCAAAATTCAAACAGTTTCCAAAAAAACTCAAAACAACCAATTAATCAATCACTTTAGGAAAAATTATAAATTAACACCAATCAACAATCTCAAAAAGGTCATTAAAAAACACCCAAAACAAAAAAATCAACTTTCAAAGATTCAATCACGGGTTTTTGAAATTAAATCAATAACATACAAAAACAAATCATGACAACAACAATTCAATAATCACCAATAATTTAGGTACTAACAATTAAACAACATTTCAAACAAAACAACACAAAATCAGAAGAATCAACAATAAACCAAAAATCAAAACATAACTTAAAACACATCACAAACCTCAAACTCAAACAAAATCAATTTCAACAATTCCCATCATACATCACTTCCACTTCCAAACAAATTCAAACAAATCAGCCCAAAAATCACAAATATTTAACAACAAACATCAAACCAACAAATCATTAAAAAAAAAATCATGCCAACTTCAAACAAAATCAGAAAAAAAAATTCATCAACACAACATCATCACATCCAAAACAAAAATAAAAAACTAACAAACACAACATCACACAATCCAAAATTTACGCAAACACCTGCAATCAAAGGCAATGGGAATATTTTTCCAAAAACAACACACATCCATGAATATAATTCAAAAAATCAAAAGTACATTCAATGTTCATAAAAAAGGCACACAAATTGCCAAATCAAAAATAATATGAAAAATTTTGCATGCCCACAAACAAAAATTAAAAAAATTTTAAAAAAAAATCAACCAAATCTTATCACAACTACAACAAGATCACATTTTATAATAAAAAATTTAGTTCAAAAAAAAAAAAAAAATCAATATTCACCAATCATTCAAGCCTCAGGTTACAATCAAACAAAAATTCAAAATAACACCACAAAGTGCAATCATCACCAAAGTCAAGCTAAATCAAATTCAAAACCATTCAAAAAAAATCGTTTTTGCAACAAACAGTGTCAATTCAACAAACCCCTTGTACACTTATGCTATGTTATTATGCATGAAGTTTTAAATAAATAAAATCTTTATAATGTAACCCGCAATCAAGCCTCAGGGTTGCTGGAATTAAAGTACATTATGTATGCCAAAAAAATGATTATTTTGTAAATAAAAAAAAAAAAATAAAAAAGCATATGGGTAATATTAGTATAATAAAATAATGTCAAGTACATCTGAGAGGGTAAAATGAAAAGCTAATAGTTGCCAATAAACAAAGTAACAGTTGTTGACAAAAATATTGATATTTGTTATTTTTTCTTTATTGTACACCAACATTTAGATTATTTTTGAAAAATCAAACATAACGCCTCAAAAGGTTATACTACTGATGTGCCTGCACCGAGAACATTGCACATTAGGGTGACGTGCCCAAGAATAAACTGGGCCCGCGAAATTTAAGAAAAAATATTATTTGGTCGCTGAAAAAAAACATCGAATGGCTGCGAATCGTGGCACCTAACAAGGGCCTAAGACAGCAGACTTCTGAGTTTTGAAAATAGGTGTCTTAGAAGAATTTTAGGTGTCTTAGAAGAATTTTAGCTGAGCGGCGGTTTGACTTCGTAAGGAACACAGAGGTGAGGCAACGAACACAGCAACCCTTGGTATATTTACTGTCATCCGGCGAAGGGCGTTTCGGCTGGCTAGGCCATGTACTACGTATGCCTCCCGAGAGCCGCCACCATGCTTGCCTATTTTACAAGGCATCAGGTTCTCGGCGTCCTAGTCGTTCACTGTTTCATCGTAAATTCATCCGTATTTTTATCACACTAACAATCTTAAAATCGCGGTTTAGCTTGTTGAAAAAATCGGTAGAGTTGGCTGGACTGAAAAAAGACTCAATAGTCTTTAAAGCAGTCTAGGGAAAGGGTGGGGCTTTCATTGTAGTCGTTCACTGTTGACAATTCGTCGGCAGTTTGCGTCAGAGCTGCGGGACGTGGACTTGACTTGGGAGGATGCGCGGGAGCTGGCGGCCGATCGCTTGGCCTGGAGGGAGTTTGTGGATTCCATATGCTCCATATAGGGAGCGGATATGGTATGATGAAAAAAACCACTGTCTAAAATGAACATTTCTGAATGCCAGTTATTGGTCCTCATATATCCAAGTTATTGGAAGTGAGTGAACTTAGTTACGTAGGTTATAGGTTTCGTAATTAACAATGAAATACGTATTAATGTTATTAAAATATATTTTTCATTTTTCAACGAAAAAAGTTTTATTTGTAAAAATGCGCTGGTGCAGTTTTTTCCTGGGCGCGTCACCCTAATGTAAAATATTGTCGATGCCGGCACATCAGTAGTTATTACCACTACTACTACTCTCTCTTATCCGCACCCAATGGTGCATAGGACACTGCATTGGTAGACCGAGTTTTCCAAATTTTAACGATTCCTTCGGGTTTTTAAATTTTACTAACGATAAAACAATCCAGCCTAACAATAAGTAAACTTCATGCTTGTTATGCAAATTATAAAAATTATTTGAACTACATTCTTACATTAAAATGTAGAAAGTTCAATTTCAAATAAAAATATTTTTCCATCATCATCATCCTACCATATCCGCTCCCTATGTGGAGCATATGGAATCCACAAACCGCCTCCAGGACAAGCGATCGGCCGCCAGCTCCCGTGCATCCTCCCAAGTCGCGTCCACGTCCCGCAGCTCTGACGCCAACTGCCGACGAATTGTCAACAGTGGACGGCCAGGACGCCGAGAGCCTGATGCCTTGTAAAATAGGCAATCATGGTTAAGGCTCTCTACTATGATACTAAATGATTCTTAACAAAAATCAAATAATTTTCATTTATATCACTATCTAAATTATTGATTGATATGGCATTTATTTTGTAGAACTCCATGATATCTTATGTTCAAATCAAAAAACCGTTTTTTTGGTTCTACGTGATTTTATTATCAAGTTAGTGACAATTGTTTCGCCTTGTATGCCCTTACAAGGCGAAACAATTGTCATTAACTTGATAATAAAATCACGTAGAACCAAAAAAATCGTTTTTTGATTTTAACACAAGGAAAAAAAACTATTTAATTTTTTTTTTTAATTGTCCTTTAGTCCATTATAAAAACAAACGACCTTTAAATAAACTTAAACCCGGTTTTACTGTATAAGGTGGTATACCTTCCGTACTTAAATGTCGTTTATTAAATTCTTTAACCGTCTTTTCAACCATAGACTTTAGTCACAAAACAGATAGACGCAGACATTACAAAAACCCTAAAAATCCCATCAAATTGCAGTAAAACAGATATTCCTGACGTTAACAGAATTCTTAACTATGGACTTTTATGGGTGTAAAAGTTCAAGTCAAAAGAAAACTATTAAATTCTTCTTCTTTCGCCACGTTCGCTCCTATGTGGACATCACTAGATCCCACCAGGAGACCCTGTCGCCAGCCAGCTCTCTCGCCTCCTCCCACGTCAGGCCCGCATCCATCAGCTCCGCCGAATACGTCCGTAGGATGGTCATCGACGGTCTGCCAGGACGGCGGGATCCTGCAGGCGTAAAGAAGAGGCAGCTCGGCTTCAGGCTCTCCCGAGGCATCCGGAGTACATACCCAAGCCAGGTCCATCGCCGCATCTTCACAACTCCAGTTATTGGAGGTTGAGGATGAGAAGTAAGAGTTGTTATATATCTAGAGTTCTGTTAAGTTTCAGCTGGTAATTTGGGAGACTATACAATGTTAGACGTTGATTTCTATTTACTGAAATTAAAGAATCAAGAAATTAAATGAAAGACTTCTTTTAAATTAAAAAGTTCGTTTTTCCTGACTTGCCTGTCGTTGTATTTTACTTTTTTCGGCCAAGGTATTAATTATTTTGTTTTGACACTGTTAATCAATCTAACGAGCTGAAGAAATACAGCAAATAGCAGGTATTTATTATTTTATTAACGAAAAATATTACAAAATAGTTAAAGAAATAAATTTGTCCTTACTGGGTTACCCGTGCTGATAAATTAAATTAAATTGAATAAATTGTATATTATTGGATTCCCAACAGAGACAGAGAAACTCTGGAAACGAATGTGGATTATCTAGGCGTTTACAGGGCTTGTGACCTGTCATTGGCTGGGTTAAGTGGCCACTTGGGTCTCTACTGATTGTGATTATATTAAATGTGAAATTTAATAAATAAATAAATTACAACACTCCCCATTCCGCCCATCATCTGATAACCATACATGACAAACTTTTTAACATCTATTAGTATGAATTATCCTGCCACGTTTCACTTAACAAGTGATTTTTTCACTGGTGATATCTTTTGAAAATATTGTTAAGCATTTTTGGCAATCATTTTTTATTGGTGTTGGTGTAGGTATTTGTCTACAAGTAGATATTTGACAAGTAGATATTTACATTGTAGTAAATGGCGATAGCTTGAAACAGGTGGAAGAATTTGTATATCTGGGAAGCATGTTCACAAGTGATGGAAATATGGACAAGGACATTGAAAGGAGGGTTAGTGCCGGTAACAGAATTAATGGTGCCTTAAAGTCGGTAGTATCTAATAAGTGCTTATCAAAAGAGGCTAAATTGGCAGTGCATAATGGAGTTCTTTGGTACCAACCCTTATGTATGGAAGCGAAGCATGGAGTTGGAAAAATAAGGATGAAAGTAAATTGAATGCAGTTGAAATGCGATCTCTCAGGCGAATGTGTGGTAAAACTATGTATGATAGGTGCACTAATGTTGAAATTAGAGCAGAATGCAAAACTGAGATAAGCATTATCGACAAAATTAAGAAAGGTCTTTTTACGAGGAATGGATGATGTAGAGAGCGAATGGATGATGAAAGAACGGCTAAAAAAAATATATATGATGCAACTGTGCCTGGATGTAGAAGTCGAGGAAGGCCGAGAAAGACATGGCATGATCAAGTAAAACAAGTGCTTGAAAGTGGGCATGTAAGAAGTCGGAATAATCGACGTGCGTGCATGAGAAGATGTATGAATGTGGAGGAAGCAAGAGAAGTATGCAAGGACAGAGTGGTTTGGCGTTCTATCCTCTCTGCCTAACCCTTCGGGGAAATGGCGTGATGGTTAGTTAGTTAGTTAGTTAGATATTTACACATTCAAAATGTTGTTAAATAAATTGTGCTACTAAAATGGTTTCCTGATAAACGATGATTTTTAAGAAGGTTTATTGGTTTTTAGTACAGAAATATACTTACGCCTACGTTGCAAATAATTTAGAAGCGTTTTTCGTTACAAATAATGTAAAATTGTGAGCACACATGTCTTTTTACCTGGCGGTTTATATATAAATACTTCTCAAAAAGGATAAAACTTTTTTGTGACCAAAATTTAATAATATGAAAGCGCGATATTTCTCGGAAAACGAAAAGTAAACATAAATTAAGAGCATAATGAAGAAAAGAAAATGAAACCTTGCAAGGAAAACAAGATGAAAGGAAATATTCCACGGAAAAATGAGAAATTTATGGGTGATTTGTTGTAAGAAGATGGCAGATTACATTGTAAATAATAAACTTTTTGCTTATCTCACTGTAGGTTAAAAAAAAGAATTTTGAAAAAAATTGAAATGATAAGGATATTAAAAACGTGAAAATTTTAACTGCCAGAAGGCTTTTACATTTTTCTTCTTTATTAACTAAAATAAAAAACGTACGAAACATTTCAGTTTTTTTAACCCTAAACATACTGTTTTTATCACTTTAACAAGAGATTTTTTAAATATCTTTTATAACAATCCATCGGGTCCATTGATTTATATTACACTTAGATCTGCCTTGCGCAGTAAATAATTTAGAAAAAGTAATGATAACCAATACACTTACACGGGTCGACCTATCAGAGCCCTTCGACTGCCGGCAAGCATCCGCCCACACCCATTCAATATATACAATACTAACCCGTTCCTTACGAGGAGCGTTCATGAATTTTACCATGCATCTAAACTGACTTTTTTTTCTTGTGGACGGGCTGTTGGCTATTATTTAAGAAGAAAACTTTCTTTGAACAATAATTATTTTAGGCTATGTAAACAAATATAAATAAACACTTACGTGTGGAAGGTTACACTATCTTTTTTGTTAATTTTATCCGTACGGTTTTTACACGGTTTCACTACACAGGAAGGCATTTCGGAATGTTTTCTGAACGTCCGACTCTGCCGGCGGTTAAAGAAATACTAAATACGCGTCTGGCGGAGTTCGAAGTTTTGGCGGAGTTGTTGAAGTGTCATTCATTTTTTTGGGTTCAGTTCAAATCTAAGTGTATTATTAAATCAATGATCGGGTCTGAATTTTAATGATGATCAATTTGACGTCAGTTAGATCTAAATATTGATCTTCCCATTCAAAATAATAACATTTTATTTTTATTTTCTTTGATAAGAGTGTGCATTTCTATAAGGCAATATCAATTCCTACAAATTGTACGTGGTTCATTGTCTTTAGCATGGATAAAAATAATAAAAATACGTCAATACTTGAAAAAAAAGAGGAAAGTTGCCGATGTTGCTTTTTTATATTCGTAATCGCTCGGATTATCCACAGACCTTTTTTATTAGAACTTTGACACTGTTTTTCCCGCGATTTCGATACAAAGTGTTGCCAGGACGGATAAATATTCACAACGTGCCCTGACCTACCATTATCGCGGCTAGAATATTGGCGGGAAAGCGTCGAGCGTCGATAATCATTCGAATAGGGATGCAAATAACTAATGCCCACTTTATATGAGACAGTTTCTTGTTCAGAAAACTACACAGTTTCTTGTTCAGAAAACTGTGCAGTCTGTCAAACTTCTGTCAAAAGACACGCTAAATATGTGTATTTTTGAAACGCGATTGTAAGTTATTATCGTATGTTTGCTCTCAGGAAATTGTATATTTAGCTAATTATGTATATATGTTATTTTTTTTTTACGTATTTAAAAGCATACAATAAAACCATGTCTATTTAAACGTTTACATAAAAAAAACATTGACTGTCATGTCAGCTTAAATCTGACACTAGCACACAGTTTTTCATGCAGTTTTACCTTTATACGGGACCGTTTTCAGACTGCACAGAAAACTGTGTAGTAAACTGCGCCATATAAAGATAGCTTAAGTCCTGAATATCGATATTATCTGAATACTGATATTCGAAAAAAAAGGATTATAGTATAATAAGTAGATGAATAGTTATTTTGATAGTGTAGTAAGAATTCGGATATATATTAATCTACATCTAACATTAATCTACATGAATCTACAAATCTACATTGAGACGATTGTTTAATATGACTTTTTAATCTGAGCTTCGAGTGTCTTTTAGTAATAATTACCAGTCGATGGGAGAACTTTACTCCCGAAACCAGGTAGTGTAGTTAAATTCTATTTCTATAGAATAAAACAAATTAATACATAACATCGTTTTATTTAATCATAATTAATGGAAATAATTAAATTAAAAAAAATGTTATTTATATTTAAAAAATTAAAACTATTTTTCGAATACTTTATTACACCAATAAAGATATTTAAAATTAGTAGAAAATGATAAGTAATCACTAACTAACTTACTAACCATCAAGCCCATTTCCCCGGAGTGGTAGGCAGAGAGGATAGAACGCCACTTTGCCCTGTAATCACAAGTTGTTCAAAATTGATTTATGCTGAAGTATAGACAATAATAAATTAGCTTAATGGCGTTTGCAGTTAATACGGTAATATTATATTTTACTGTTATTGGAAAAACGGCGGTAAATTTTACACACTGTCGATAACAAGACTGTAAATAATACAAAAATAAAATAGATGATGCTAATATGTACAAGTTTACTACGCACAATGAGAAATTCCAGTAGTACCCAATATTGAATTTTTAAAATGTTTTCATGATAACATTTTAAAC
>JAGVSP010005842.1:0-19147 GCA_022494985.1 Micrasema minimum
TTTTGAGATGATTCAGAATTTTATTTAATGGATTTATTTAATGGATTTATTTAATAAACTTAAAAATGGAAACTTGAGATGGGTTCAAAAGCAGTGTTTTCAGTTTTATTAAAGAGATTCATTTAATAGATTTATTAAATAAACATCTATACGCGAACTAAGGCACCCTGAGAAACGGCTGAAACGTCGAGGACTCGTTGAATGACCATTACCAGAAGCCAAAATGACTCCACTCAAACCAGAGCAAGACCGATTCAATCTTAAGCTTGATACTTTCAATAAAGGGTTCGTTTGGAGCGCCCTTCAGCTCAGCAACAAACCAAATCGACGACCCAGCTAAACGACAAGTACGGCTCATGGATTCAGGTCAGTCATGAGCTAGTGAAGCTAGCCAATGGGGTAAACCAACCTCGACTCAATCTCAGCGTGAAGCTTCCGCTTAATAGCACCAACTTCCTTCTGCGTGGCGGTTTAATTGGCAATTCAATTGATGCCTTTGCGTCTAGCGCTGTAATCGACGTGGCTCAAGCGTATAAAGCAGTAGCAACGCCCAATCTAGTCACAGCGCCTGCATGGGTATTGACCCTAGAACAGTACTGCTATTGGTGTGCAGCGCGTCATGCAGCGCTCTTGACAGATGCAAACCGCAAGGAATTGGATATTAAAGTCAATGAAAATGCGAATCCTGGCGCTTATGTAGCAATCACAGCAGCGTTTCCGTGTTTGTCTGACCCACTACTAAGTAACCTCAGCTATGTAGACAGCATTAATACTCTGGCTCCAACGGGTGCGCCGCCATTTGGCAATAGCTATCCACTAGGTAACGCCACAACAGCGGGTAATTAGGATTACGAGTTGTTTTTTCAAGTCGTTATTCCAATTGTTTTTTGAAATGGGCTAACAAGCATGGCACTGATTGACCAAAAGATTACAGTATTTACAGGCAAAATGACCAGCCTGTATTACCTTCAGCTATAAAAGCAGGCAATGCAAGTGATTTAATTGCCAGATATAACGCATTAATTGATGAATTGATTACTAAATTAAAAAATCAAGATGATGCGTTAATTGCGGCATAAATGCAATAATCTTCAAGCCACAAAAATCACAGAATTAACCACTAGAATTGCTAAGCTTGAATCAAGTTCTGGAGGCGCTGCTAGCGCAAAATTATACGAACGTGGAACTTACACGAATGGTGATAGAACTACCCTATTTATTGTTGGCGGCTCTAGCATTATTTTAAGCAGCGTAGGAGGCGCTATCGGATGGCGTCATTGATAGATGGTTTGTACGATAAAAAAGTGTTGCTAATGAATACAGCCCGTTAAACCGTTAGCTCAGGGGAACACTTTTTTACTTTCAAGCCTATTGCGGAACAGAAGTTTTTTAAGAATAAAATTTGTTACTACTAGCTCTATGGGTGTATGGGTCTGGCACGGACAAGAAGTTGATTTTTCGTGGACTCAAATATCAAATGAGATAACACTAACTAGAATCACACCACTAACTTACTCAATTGGAGCGTTTGATAAACCAATTGGGGTCTTTATTCCATTCTTTGACAATAAGGTTTATAAGAATTACAAAATGACTTTGGTAGGAGGAACAATAACTTCATCAACAAAAATAGATGAGATTGAATTCTATGTCTAACTATGATCCTCTTATTTTAGATTTACAAAAATATAATTTTGACGAATGGGACACTTATCATTTAATTTCTTACGCAGATGTTTCTTACATTCTTGCGAAAGAATTATCGAGATATAGCAATTTTATATTTTGCGATAATTTTAATAGGTCTAATACCCGAAGAAATATTTTGTTTGACCAGATGATTCCACAGGCTATTGTATTCGCAGAAACGTATGCGATAAAAGTAACGGAATGGTTAAAGGATTTAACAGGGACTTGTTTATATGATTACCAAATTACTTCAATGCGAAATTCATTAGCTTACCCTGATGTATTGATTGACAATATAGTAAACTTCACTGACAATCTCGATCAATTGCTATACGATACTAGTCAGACTAGATTGACCGTAGGTTCAGAGAAACTAAGCGCTGCTTTGATAGCTGACTGCAAGATCAATGATCGGTATAATTTAACCATTCCAGCTTCAAAAAAACTATGTAAACTCACAATTAGCTATTACAGTAAAAACCCATTAGAAAACGTAGCTGACGTTATCTATGATTTAGCTTTCATTCAAATTGATGTGGATAGTAAGTTCCAATCAGTTTCAATAAACTTAATTAATCCTTTAGCTTTCTCTATAGTTGTTTCTTGTGAAAATGTTGATATTGTATCTAGTATTGAATCTCAATTAGGAGATAGTGTTTTATTCAAATATATAGACAGAAACTTACAAAGAATAAAAGATGATATTAATACTGCTTTTTTAAGATTTATATAAATATATAAAATATATAAAATAAAATATATATATAAAAAATAATATATATATAAGAGAAATAACAGAATTTATATACGAAGATAAACCAAATAGTTGGGTAAGTGCTTGCTGTATTACAGCTAAGAATAATTACTGGAATCATCAACAAATTTTTGCTGATATAAACCCAAATAAACATATTTATGCTCAACAATCTACAGGTAGTCCATATAGGTTACTTGGTCGAAACGGTGGATTAATTCAGCCAGCAATAACAGAAGCGGATATATCAAATTGGTTCGCTACATATCAACTTAGCGTCATTGCAGGAAGTATTGACAGTAGTCTCAAGTTGCAGACCACAAATAATAGGGATTACGACAATCAAACACATATAAAAATAAGCTCTCCTTTTATTGAAGAATTTAATGATTATGTTTATCTCAATAATATTAAATACAGATTGCCAAAATCAACCAGAATTAACGGGTACTTAAGAGGTATATGGGGAGTACCAACAATTATCTCTAAAAGCAGTCGAATTCGTACTGTTTATAATGGTAAATCTGGATATCACATTTGGTATTGTGTTACCTTGTCAAAACAACAGCAAAATCTCTAGCAGAAAAAACACAGCAGTCAGTCAGTTTAATAGGAGATATTTTTGAAGAAAACTTTACCCCTGACGCTGAAGCGACACAAGTACTGAATAGCTTGGGTAGCATGGCTAGCTTGCCAAGGCTTGATACTGGCGGGATAAATCCAATATTTAACGAAGTGACTACTTATGAATATGAAAGCGATTTATATCAGTTGAGAAAATACGAGTTTTCACCTTCGAGAGAAGCAGTTATCACCTGGATTAATAGTCAGTACTGGAATAGAAAAGATGAAAACAACGAAGCTTATTATCCTATCCAGCTTTACAAATTACCGAAGTATTGAATGGAAAATATGTTTATAAAAGATACAAATCAGATATCCCTTTGGAGATTAAAGAAGTGCCTGATTCAGTAAGATTAAAAGAGATTCATGCGGCCCTTAACGCACAAAAATTTGCTACAGACAACAACGGAAATGAACGGGTTGCAAACCTTGGTTATTACGTTGAGAGAATCGCTAGACTTTTAGGTATATCCGTTAATGCTGATGGCTCGATTCGCAGTGTTCGACAACGCGCAAAGCTTGACGATGGTTCGGTTATTCCCGCTGGCTGGAATTTTGGGCAGTTTGGCTTAAATGCTGGTAATAGCTCTGAGGGCCAAAAAGGAGGATTATCGGACGAAAGAAGAGACGGTATTGCTTACCAACAAATCAGCAATCAGCTTACCCCTGATAAGTTCGATCCAGAGAAAAGCGAAATATCGGGCGGTGATGTCGTCCTGTGTGAAAACTGGCCTCAATTAATCCAGACGATTCTAGAAGATTTGGACTTAGCACTGAACTTACAAGAAAGCGCAGCAGGTGCAATACCAGCAGGTGATGGCAGCGGTAGAGTAATGCTTTATCAGGGGCTGGGTGAATTGTGCGCTGAACTGGCCTATGGGCAAAGCCGAATCAGTGCCCACACTTCAAGAGCCTTGCTGAGCAGTCAAAGTACCCAAGCGATCGCAGTTGAAATACTACAAGGCTTAGGGCTTCCGTTAACTACTAAGGTATTTCAGCAGCGAGTAGGGGAAAGAGAGGATGAACAAGCGAACATTCCTTATCCTGGTATTGATGCTGGTAGCCCTACGATTACATCTCAGATGGGTTGGCTATTGCAGAACATAGGTGTCTTGCTGGCCAGTTCGGTCTACTACTCGGAGGAGGGTGACGTTTAGCCCTTGGAATTTTATTAAATAGATTTATTTAATGAATCTCTTTAATAAAAACTTGGACTAACGAATCCTCGTTGTTCCGGCCATTGCTTAGTTTACGTATTTAGCTTTATTAAATAGATTTATTTAATGAATCTCTTTATATAAACTAAAATCCATCATCAGGAGATATCGAATCATGGCAGATTTACTAGAAGGTCTTAGCCCCCCAAGCCGCATCTAAAGCGCAGGAAGAAGCGCAGAGAGCAATCAAGCGAATTTCTGTAGGTCGCGCGGGTGGCGGTAGTTTTGTTTCAATCCCGAAAATAAACACTACACTCAGCACGATAGAGGACGTTGGCGGCAAAGGCTTTAAGACTTTCACTTTTTTGCAAAAGCCCTAGAGCTGCTAACAGGCCCACCGCTAGGTGATTCTACGCCAGCCGGATACGCATACAATACAGGTCTGCCTGACCTGACAAAACAACCACGGTAGTCCAGAACGTCACAACCAATAAATATTATGTGTCTGGCCTGGACAGATTTACTACGATCAGCAAATTGTCTACGTCCCTATTTATCCACACCGCGAAAACTACGCCCGAAACTCGACGCAATTGACACAATAGATAGCAAAGATATTAGGCAACCTATTATTACTGCTGAGCAAAGTTTTGAAAAACGCAAATGGGGTTTCCATCCTTCACCAGCCCGTCAGTGAGGGACACTTAGAATAATTGAATGGGAAAGTGAACAATTCTTATTCAAATTAAAGGAAAATCGCAAGTATTCAGAAGAACGTCTGAACGACTGGCTTTTGAATAATACATCTATTGAATTACATGAGCAGTCTTTAGTTTTAATTGATAACTACGATTTTGATGCTCAAACTAAGAAATTAACTCAGTTTTCAGGCATTAATTCAATTCAAGCTTTATATGATCTGTACTACGCCAAAAGTCAGTTACAAAGCAATATGCTTATTAGTTCAATCCCGAAAGAAATTAAAATCGAAAAAAGACGGCTAACCAGAGCTAGCTATCAGCAAGATGAATTCTTGTACAGTAATAGTCGAGGCGGACATGCTAACCGAATTAGCGATAATGATATTTTTCCCGCTTACTTTGCCCAGCTTATTGAATGGAATCGAAGAGGTGAAACGGTAATTAATTCTCATTCAGAATTTTCTCTGTTTATCACTAAAATGCTGGATAATCTTACGGGTCAATTTCCGATTGAGATTGAGATTGAAGACGCAAATCTTCAGAAAGGCGGGAACCAAACTATCAAGGTCGAACTAAAAAATATGGCTGAAGCGATCGCTGAGATGTATTCAATGGGCATTAACAGCCAGCTTTACCAGCAATTATTTTTAGCTCTACACAGCAAATCTTTAGTGCAAGGCACGCAAGCTTTAATCAGCGCCAATGTTACGCAAGAATACGCAAAAGCGAACGCTGAATTTTTGGGTTTTGAGAGAAAAGAAGTAACTAGGAAAATCAAAATACCTTATACACCTAGTGTTGATAAATTTTCTGAGATGGTGAAACATTCAGAACAGGAATATGAGTCAATCGACAATACTGATGATAAAGATTTGAACACTTATCTTCCTGATTTGATGCAAGCTGCGGCAATCATCAAGGGTTCACTTTTCAGGAAAACTCCTGTTGACAAAGATGGATTATTGAAGCACCTTAAAAATATCTTGAAAAGTGGACGACAAAAACGACGAAAGTAGCGATGAGAACTGGAGTGATTTTATAAGAGACGTAGAGAAAGGATTTATCGATAAAAATATTACTGATAAACAAAATCCTTACGGCGAAAATTATACCGAAAGACCTATCGTGAGAGACCTAAATGGCGCTAATAATTGAACTTAAATCTCTCGCCTCTAGAGTAGTAAGAGCCAAAGTCACCGATACTCTAGGCACGAGAAAAATCGGCTCTTTAGACACTGTAGTTGAAGCCGGAACAATTCAAAAAGCTGCCCTGGTGGGATTTTAGGTGATTTGCTTAATATTGCTGGCGGCCTAATTTCGGGAGGATTGAAGAATATAACTGGGTCTCACTTGGGGCTTAGTTAAAGGGATTCTAGGAATCGGCAGTTTTAGTTTTTCGGCTCTCTGGAGCCTGCTCGTTACGGGCTTCGTAAGCCTATATAACTTCAACTGGAATTCAACTGACGAGGATATCGATTCAAACATTAAATCAACTTGGATTGGTTTCGCTGCATCAGCAGGTAGCGCAGCAGGGAAACCCTAGGATTTTTTTACGTGTGGTGTTTTACCTGCTATTTCTACTTTTGCATTCAACGAAGCTGCTGCCGCATACTTGCTCAAAACAGTTGGCTCAGAATTTCTTGAAGTATTAGCAGGTAATTTATCTCTTGTTTTACGTTCGGCTGCTCGATCAGCGTTGATAACCTATTTTTCATTTCAATACAAAAATATTCGCAAAATTCTTAAATCAAAGAATTCACCACTACGTTCACTTCTGCCAGCGAAAGTAGTTGATGCTTGGGGCAAAAAAGGCAGTGCTTCTTTCACTTTCGCTGGCAGTGTAGATAATCGGATACAGTCGATAAAAAAATCCGTTTGTAAGAGCTTTCACGGATGGGTTTCACGAAGATTTCTTCGAAGGCTGTGTAGAGGGCGGCTATATCCTTGCAGGTGCTGCTGATGCTTGGCTTTGGGAGCAAAGAAATAAAGCTATTGAAGTAAAGGCAGAGATTGTGGAGATTACTCCTAATCGTGAGGCACCTGACGAGAAAATTATTTTAGCTGGGAATCGTTCAAACTTTGCGGCCAGCAATCACATCGGCTTTGGTGCAACATCAGTTACTGAAAAATAGAGATGTTGGTCAACTCATTGGAGCGCCAGCGGAGGAAAGTTTTAGGCGACGACCTTCTGACATTTATCTCTCTCTCGAGTACTTTGACAGGGCGCAACCTCCTTTTAAGCATGCAAATTGGAAGAGAGTAAGCGTGAATATAACTGCTGTTAGGCGGTCAAAATTAGACTACAAAGACATAAAGAGAATTGCCGATAAAAATGGTTTTGAGAGTGGTCGTTTTCGCGCCGTTGGCAAGCAAGAAAATGGTAGCCAAATTTGCGCGTATGGAGCGACCTCAGATATAGCCTCAAGTATGGTAAAGCAGCTAGCTGAATTCAGTAGCGCTGAAGTTCAGGTGATTAATGTGACCGAGGAAACCAAAGACCTGAACCGAATAAAAAGCAAAGCTTTGAAAATGGCTAAGATGACGAAAAACTCGTTGCATGGTGTCCTTTTGCTTTACTCTGTGGGATTCTATTTAATAAATCCATCAAAGAGATTTATTTAATAAAAATTTATACGCTAATAATAACCAGTATCGCACAAGAAAAACCAGCTATACCAAACACTTCAAGGCGTGCTCCTCAAAAATGCGCTTTAGCTGGCCTAGTTCGTTCATGCAAAACCTATTGTACCTTTTCCGAAAGCTTCCTGAAACCCCCCCAAAAAATGACCTACAGCAAACAACCCTTGCTCAGCCGTGCTTAGATTTTCAGGCATCGTAAAATTACGAGTTGCTCCCAGCATAATGCTTGCGTAAAAATCATGGCGGGACTGTTGCCCCACCGTGTTTAGCCACATCTTGCACGCTGACACCTTGCTGCAACGCTAAAGTGATAAACGTAATGGCGCATTTGATAGGGTGATCGATATTTAATTTCAGGCAAATCATTGAGAACTATAGGCCAGATAACGCTAGCGAAAAATAACTCCAATTCAAATAATCACCTCTTTGTCCTGGAAAGACCTTCTCTTGCTTATCATATTTTTGCGATGCTTTCTGTCGAGCCAGTATTTCCCTTATTTTTTGATTTTGATTAATCACTCTTTTTGATTGAGTTTTTAGGCTATTTTTAGATATTCTTTTGACGTAAGATTTAATGAAAATAATAATTCCTTTCGTACAATCATCCCAAACCAATGCTATCGCCTCAGAAGGTCGGCAACCTGAAGCAAAAATAAACTTAACTAAATTTACTGTGTTTGGATATTGAATTTTCAAAAGTTTTTATGATTTGCGACGCATCCTCTCTACTGAGAAAGGATCAATGTCGTCTTCATCTTTATTTTTCTTGCGCCCTAAGATATCTCGATAATTTACAAAAGGGATTAGTATCAATTACGCCCTGACTATCACAGACCAATTGCAACATGCATTTTATTTGTTGTAGTAGATACCCAGCGAAACCGTGTGGTTTATTCTCCGAAATCCATCCTATTATTTTGACCGCATCATTGATTTACTGAATACGGGCAAGCTTCTATGGTTCTTTTTTACCGATCCATAGCTATATTTATGTGTGTATTCAGAAACTATTTTCTTGCGGGATTGCTTGAGTAACTAATCCATAAAATCAATAAGCGCTGAATTCTTGCGGTTAAAACTTCCTCCTCTAAAAACTCTAGTTGCTTTTGGTGGGAATACTTACCCTAAGTATCGTCAAAACATCCTGACTGAATATCTCTCGCTTATTTGTTGGGCGATCGGTCGTATGAATAGCTGTAGTCAGCTCTGTCCTTAAACTTACCTCCGATCACAGGTGTGAGATTATATCGTTTGCGGTTCATCATGAACTGAATTCTGATGCCGCCGGATTGCGTGATTGTAGGGATTATTTCTCTCAAACTTATGCTCCTCTTTGCTTCCAAAAGAATTTATACAACTTTCGCCCTAAGAACTCATCTCCTTTTCACTTAAAAAGCTGAGTAGGTAACTTTGATCTTTCCGTGACTTGGAACAGATTCGAGGACTGATGAGTACATAAAATGCAGGTTCGAATTGAGCAATACTGCCTCAATTTACTGATTACCCATTAATGCTAATTATCTTATATTACCTCAATTACCCAAATCCATTACACACGTCTTTTAGTTAGTTGTTCAGATATCGCTCAAAAGCCTATCTCATCAAGGGATTGCTTGCTACAGCCGTCAATATGCTAGATAATTGCCTGTTCCATCCTACAAGGCTTGCAGAGCCTAGAAAAGCTATATATAGCGTCGTTTTAGCTGAACCGACCACTCTAAATATGCCATCTTAAGACAGAAATTACCATTTTTCTGAGTCCACACTTTTTACCCTTTAGAATTCTATTGAATAAATCTCTTTTAATAAATCTCTTTAATAAAATCCTCTTCAGCAAATTTCAAAAAATTAAAGCCCGAAAGTATATCACGCTTTATTTAATAAAAGATCCGTGAAATCACTGATTTATTTTTACGTCCGTAAGGGCACTATAAAAGAGTCTTGAAAAACGATAA
This sequence comes from Micrasema minimum, assembly GCA_022494985.1. Classification (NCBI taxonomy): domain Eukaryota; kingdom Metazoa; phylum Arthropoda; class Insecta; order Trichoptera; family Brachycentridae; genus Micrasema; species Micrasema minimum. The sequence continues at coordinate 9,521 of JAGVSP010005842.1, forward strand.
ATCAAATTACTTAAAACCAAGGGGGATATCGAATGGAAGCTATTTACGCCTTCACCGCTTACAACACTGAAATTCAGTACGCATACGGGGCAGAGTCAGAGGCTCGTACATATTTAGACTTATTAAACAAAGACCGAGAAATTAATCTTTACGAAATGGAAGTATCTGATCTGACGGACGAGAAGGCCGAAGGGCTAGCATTTAATCTCTGCGATTGCTTAGGCGATCTATATATCTAATTCCAATCCTCTAGCATTATCACCCTATCTTTTTTGGAGCATTAAACATGAGCGCCAGATACTCGAAAATTTTTATGGTTATCAACTTCGCGAATTGGATCGATGTTTATTACGAGGGATGCCTGCAATATCGATACACAGACAAGACAGCAGGATGGTACGCCTTGCGCAGCTTTAGAGAGCGCGGCTTTGAACTAATATATAGCTAGCTTGAAAAACCGTAGAATCAAAAATTATGGAAGGAATCGTATTACTGTTTATCGTTCAATCTCGTGATGATCGCAGCATGTCGGGCATTGGCTATATTCCAATCGGTCTCAATTCGGAAAACAGGCCATACCGCTTAGCCGATAAGCTTTATTACGAAATCAAACCAGGGTATAACGGCAAAATGGGCCTAATAGGTAATCTCCCTAGTTCTTCTACCTTGAGCGCTGAATCTTGGCAGTATGTTGAAGAAAAAACCAAAGAGGTTTGCGAACGCTTAGGTATCACTTTTGGAGGTATGTTTTGATGAATATGTCGCAATAGTCTCAGAGACGCCAGTGGAGATTCTTTGGAAAAATAACTGAGGTTGAAATAACGAGAGCTAATTTAAGTGCGGAAGAGATTCTTGCGCTGATTGTTGAATCTTTTGAGCAAGGTGCCACAAACATCGATATTTACGAAAACAATTATTTTTTTGATAACATATATTCCCACTATGAATAGATACCTTCTTCACTGGACAGAGCCTGAACAAATTGGGCCTGATGATTGGCATGAAAACAAGTGCTATCGCCTCTGTGATAACAAGCATCACATGATGAATAAAATCGAGAAACTTTGCAATCAAGGATCTTGAATGTAATCGTCAATCAGGCTAGCGATACCTTTGATTTAAGGGATATTCAGTAAAATGATGGATAGAAAGGGACTGACAAAGCTCATCGAAGAGTGCGGAGAACTTACGCAAATCGCAGCCAAGAAATCGGCATTTATGGATCGATGCAATCACCCAGATGGTAAAGGACAGATAAATATACGCTTAGAGCATGAAATTTCTGACGTGATGGCTGCGATTAATTTTGTTGTTGAAAACTTTCAGTTGAACACTGATCGAATAAATAATAGAGCCGCAAGAAAATTGAAGAGGTTCAAAAAATGGGAAAACACATAGATGGTGAGTGGGGCTATCCTTGCCACAATAGTGGTACTAAGAAGCATTTTTTTAATCAAGATCGTGAATCGCTTTGCGGTTATCTTTTGAAAGGAACTGAATATACTAGGATACCTTCAGTGGCACTAACTATTGTAAGTTTTGCTTTGGGAAAACTCTCAGTTATAGAGGATAAAAATGGGCGAATCTGACATGGGTTGGGGGATGCCAAAATATGCATATACTGGAAATACTAAATTGCATTATTTTGATAAGGGAATATCTGCTTGCAAAAGGCATAAAAAAGGTTACTTTAATAACCATGCATCAGAAATAAAAAGTTGGAATTGCTGCAAAAAATGCTATTCAAAATGGGAAGATGACTTAGCGGTTCAAGACGAAGAGTAATCATAAAAATAGTAGTTAATCCACACTCTTTCTCACTCTTTGTAGTAGAAAGACTGAGGGTTAACCCTCGTTAAACTTCGCTTAAAAAGGATAACTAAATGGGCGCTTACATTTCACAGTATCTTTCTTCTGATCTTACTATCGTACCTGTGCTTGCAAAAAGCGGAAAATATGATATCTGCATCAAGAAAGATAATAACGAAATTTCACTAACTTGGGATGAACAAGATCACTTGCGCAAGATTGCAACTTCAGTAAACAAGCTAAACATTGAACTTTGTGGTAGCAATATTAACGCGATCGCTGAAAAGCAAATTGCAGAGAAAGAGGAAGACGATAAATCCGCAAAACTAAAAGCTGCGCAAGCAAATATCAAGAAGTAAATTTTATGCCCTAAATGGTTTTATTTAGGGCTAGAATATGCTATTTCAAGTTGTCTATTATCTGAAAAAAACAATGCCAGCAGAAATACATAATTGGAGCGAAGTCAGGGGCAATGTGTTTCGTCGGAATCCAACGCCAAAAATGCTTTTGCCCGAAGGCGATATAATTCGCGGTGCTTTCATGCTGAGTGGTGACAGCACCTACTCAGTGAGGGAAGAAAAATTTATCAAGTACGACGTGCATTATATTGAGGCGAAGCTAAAGAACGATTTCTTGAATCCCCTCTCTCAAAAAAGCATTTCAGATTTGGTAAATGTAATTGAAAGAGCCAAAGAGCTTAAAGGAGAGTGAATAATGTTTGTAGTTGAAGTTAAATTGGAAGGCGCAAACGCCCAAAGTACGCTGGCCAAAACGATTCAGTGGAAACAGGCATCAAAAAATCTGTTACTTACGATAAAGATAATGCTGAAAACTGTAAGCGAAGATTAATATCTTTAGGCTTTAATCCTTCGGCGATTTTCATCCGCAATAAGGAGGATCTGAAGAAAAAAAATAATTTATTCGGCGCTAAGCCTATCTTTTGGTGTGAGCGATCGCAACGATTAGTTGAGGAAAAACCTTTAGGTGAAAATAAATGGTTTGGATCGACAATCGAAGGAAGGATGTATCAATTACTTAGGGGTCATTGTCACAAGCTACAGATAACTTGTCAGTATCCGGTAGAAATCAAGCCTAAAACAAAAGCGTATCCTGCTATTGACTGGCGGATTGATTTCGGAGCTACTGTAACAAATAATCAAGGCCAAGGAGAACCTAAATACATCGAAGTAAAAGGAATTGCGCTGCCTGAATTTAAGCGCAATCTTCAATATCTTCAGTGTTTCAATCCAACAGCTTTTAGCCGTCTGATTGTAGTAGGAGAAGAGACGGCAAGAATTGACGAAAACGTAACTCAATTATCATTCGCACATTTTAAGCATTTACTAGAAAAGGGTGAATTATGAGCGGAATCGACAAAAGTGCAATCAACTATGTTCTAGGAAAAAATGTGATGCAATCGGTAGATAATGCAATTACAAAAACATTTCAGTATGCCTTGGATGAAAATGGCGGCTCTTTCGGGATGTTTGTTAGGTCAACCCCCCAAAGTCCAAATATTGAATTTTTTACGCCTGAGCAATCAAGTGACGAGGTGAAGATATTCTGTGAGAAAGTAGCCGCAATGGGCAATATCACAGCAATGAGAAAGGCTCAAATTTTTCAAGAGCAATTACAAATTTACTTGGCGGATATGGGGCCATTCACTCTCACTTTCACGGGCAATACGCTGAAAATTGAAGCCATCTCAAAGTAGGCGATCGCTCAACTTGTTAACTTGAAACTTGAAACTATTAAGGAGAATGAATCATGTCAGTAGTAAATCTCTCTGAGCACATCGTCAACAAATGCCCTGATTTATTAGCACAGCTAAGGTCTTTATGCATTCCTTATGGGGGCTTCGTAATCGCAATTGATTCTGACGAAACGGGATTTTCAATTGCTACTTCCCAGATCGATGGGGCTGGTTTCTCAGGCAATGAATTAGCTGATTTTATTTATTTTCACGAGAGTGAAATTGATTGGATAGATGACAGGAAGAAAGACAAAGCGACCGACTCTATTTGATACGAAACCATACGACGATCCATTCCATAAACATACAAACAGGAAACAAAAAATCATGGCAATGCTAGGTAAAGCTGATTACTCTAAATATCAAGGTTATCAAGAACTGACAGTAGATTTTACTGAAGGTTCAACAGATATCGAAGTATCTGAGATTAAGTTTGTTCGCAACGATGAAGGTGTCACTGCGTTTTTTGCAGCCAAAAAAATCAGCGGATTATTCAAAAGCGATGAAATGGCTGAAAATGCGCTCTGCTATTTGGTAATTCACAAAAATGAGTACGAGGTTTACTCAAGGAAGGAAACAAAGCGTGTCAAAATTCAACCAACGCCATATGAAGTACTCGCACTCGAATTTTTCGAGACGGAAGAAGGAAAATCACTACTTGCTGACAACACTGTTTTTTGTGGCAAATTTGCTATTCATTCAGGCTCTACTACATTGGCCGCAGTTAAAAAACTGGGTGAATGGTCAATCCTTTTTGATGTCGAGCCACTTGAAGAGTCAACTTTGCTCAAAGAAGTAGTAGCAGGAGCTGGGGGCAAGAAAGGTTATGCGGCAGGCCAAAAAGAATCCGACAAGTTGAGCGATCGCCGTCTGTTTTTGCTAAAGCAATTAGGGGTAAATGAGGATGTCCCTCTTAACGAAGCGGTAGTCTTTCTGCAAACCGAACTCGGCGGCTCTTGGAAGCCTAAATCTAATTCGATTGATTTGACTATTGAGCTGATCAATATGATTATTGTCTAGGTTTTCCCATAAGTTTTGAGCAAGCTTAGGCGGCATATTACTGAAAAATGGTATGCCGCTTTTTATTTTCTAATTTTAGCGAGTCTAGAAATGAGTGAAATCGAAAAACAAGAAACTGCTACTAGAGATACCGCTGCATTTAGCCTTGAGAATATCCGCAATGAGCACACGGAAGGCTTAGAAGATTACTGGAATACTAGCCTAAATTATGCAGACAACTTGAAGCATATTTTCGAAAGCTCTATTGTAATTCCAGATAAAAATATTCAACTACCAATACTGTTAGCTTATGTTTGCATTCCTTCAGCGTTAAGCTCAGTGGTTCCGATTCTGTTTCTGCATGGCAAAGCAGGGACTGGTAAAAGCCAGGCAATTATCTTTACTTCAGGCGTTCATAATGCGCCAATTTACACTACCGCAACAACCTACGCAGCTTTAAGAAATAGCGTTCAATCTACTCGCTGGATTATTCCTAAAAACGAAGAAGGAGAAAGAAATTATATTGTACTGTTTGACAACTTGAATCGAGATACGATGATGAATGAAAATCTTAAAACTTTTATGTTGTGTGGATACAATCGCAGAACTGACAGAATTGAGATATCAAAAGGTGAAGGAGAGAATCAGACTTTTCGTGTTTTCGGGCCTAAGATTATCAGCTCAATTCATCCTGTCTATTCTGATTCGAGCATGTCTGAGTTAGCTAGGCGATTGATTGTGCTGAAGTTTCAGTCCCTAGATAATATGTCATCGGCAGACATAGGCGAATTCGACATATATGATCGATTGGATTTAGAAACGATAGATTTATCATTATTGAATCATCAATTTAATAATTTGTGGAATGTCGATAATCAGCATGAATTTATGAGCTTAAGCGCTAAGCTTAAGGCTCGCAAAAAGGGTTTCAAAGTACCGAACACAATTAAATCAACGCAATGGACGTTGATGCCTGACTTAATTGCAAGTGGGATTATTTCGGGAGTATGGCCTAACCTCGACGAGGCATTGGCCGCATGTGGCGATTACTGGCTATGGAATGCTGAAAATATTGCTCAGAGTGTGGGGGCAATGGAAAGGGCAGTCCGGCATTATATCGAAACTGAGTGCCGCACATCTAGGGATTTAGCAAAAAAACTGTCACTACCTGATATCAGTGAAATCAAGTGTGACAGCTTAAAGATTTATTTGGATACCTTGGCGAAGCAGGGTGCCTTAGAAAGCCATGTGACCCCATCTAAAATCACCGAAGTAATGCTAAATGTAGGCTGGGTAAGGATTCTGAATGAAAATCAGACTTGGGTGTGGGTGCCTCAGAAGTAGGTTTAGAATTTTATTAAATGAATCTCTTTAATAAATCTCTTTAATAAAATTCTAAACACTAAAGCTTGACCTTCCCTCGAGGGTCAGGCTTGTTCGTTAGATAAACAAAAATCGCTGACCCCACAAACGCCACAGCGTTCATCGTGACTGGGTAGTAGCCTAATTCAGCGAATGACTTTGACGTTACTACGGCTAGGCCGATAACTGTAGTTCCTATGTCAGGGTGCCCCAACAGCCAATTTACGGTTTCTTTGATCATGGCTTAATCCTGTGAACCCACATCCCGCCTAGGTTGCTATCTAAGCGACCCTCTTTGTAGCATTGCGCGGCCTCAAAGCGATTCTGAGCATAGACACAAGCTGCAAAGACAGCTCTAGCACTGATTGGGCCTTCATATCGATTAGCGCGTCTCAGGTAAATCCAAATTTACAGCATCAAATTCACCCCAAGGGTCGCCAGTCAAAAAGTTATAGCTCAAGCTAGCTTCATCCTGCTCGTACCTTTGAGGACGGTCACATGACCCGAACCCGTCCAAAGACCGTGCGTAATAAGAACTTCGCCTGCTGCTAACCACTTCTTACAATCATTTAGGCTAGCATCAGCATCCAATTCATATCGATTACCAATTTTTTTGGTTAACCACTCTCCATCACTCCGCAAGAGCCAGCCATCGCTCCTTGCCTTGAGGCAATTTGCAACAATTCACGACGAACTTTTCTTACGTCTTGCTCGCCAACAACACTTGCGCAGCAAGCGCTTTGGCAACTCTCGCCATCGTATTGTGGGATAATCCCCACATATTCTTTAACCTTTTCGAGATAACTTGTCAGCATTTTTTCCTCTCAAATCTTTAATTGTCTCAAAACTACCTTTTGCTAGAGAGATCATCTCTCGTTTTTCAATTTTTTGTTCCGCAGCCTCAGCGCCTGATAGCCATCGTGTGATCTTCGCCCCTGGTATCCAAGAAGGAAAGTACAGTGGCCCACGCTGATTTGATGCAGCAATTAAGATTGAAAAACCAAGTGCGATCGCTCCCCAGATTTTCTAAAACATTTAACCACGGACGGCCATTATGCCGAATGATGTCATCAATGCTAGGCGTAATCGCCAACCACACCAAAGGAAAAATCGCCCAAAAAACAGGCGATTCAAAAATTGAGATAACTTCAGGTCGATATTTCACTTCACAAGCTCACGTAAAAAAGAATTACCCCCCAATTCAATTATTCGTAAAATTCTACTACTAACAATTTGCCAGTCGTAGGCGCTGTAGTCCAAACGGCTCTTATTGTTCCCTGAAAATTAAATGGGAAAATATATTCACCGTAAGTTACGGATACCAGGGCTATTTCCACGACAGCGCCATAGATATCAACAGCCTGTAAATATACCGCTTGATTAGTTCGGTTAGAGAATCGTAAAAATCTGCGATTTACGTCAGGTATTGCAGCAACTTGGGTTGTTAGTGATCCAGTGATCTGCGTAACTTTTACTTTGCTAATCGGATCTATAACGCTATTGCTCACGCTCATACAGTTGCAGATTCCCGCACATCAAGGCTACCGATAACCCCAGCGTCACCTTTGGCCCAAATTTCGCCAGTAAACATTAAGCCGCTTTCGTATAATTCCCGGCAGGGATAATTACGAAATAGCTTTTCGTTGCAAAGTTGATAGTGTCGGTAGCCTCTAAGGCAACAGTACCATTGGTTTTGTTGAGCACGGAAATTCCCACTCGTCTATCATTAGCCACTAGAATTTTCTTGCTTGTATCTGCAACGAGCGTAGGCGCTGTAGGAGTTGTGATAACTTTCTTGGGAGTGTTGCCTGAATTTGTGACTGACATAGTTAATCCTTCTATTTTTACTCGAAAAGGTGAAAAGTCTGGAGCTAAGCGAATACCTAAAAAATGATCATCAAAAAAATCAGGTTTTTGGTACTGGAAAAAACAATGCGAAAGATTCCCAGCGAACTGCCTTAATGTTTAATCCTTCACGGGAAGAATTAAACTGCCCAATTTCAAAGCGACCAGAGATAGACAGTTTATTGATTTTTTTCTGGTTGGACAGTGCTGTAATTTTTACTACGTCACTGCTACCCAGATTTATAAACTGCCAAGCTTCACCTAAAGTTAAGCTATCCAATAAATTCGTCAAGTCCATTAGGTATCTGATCGCTTAAAGAAATATTAGAAAAACTACCCGAACCTCTTGGCTGTAGCTGACGTTGAACTTCAACTTGATTCGGGCTTAAGTACTGACCATCAGGTGATAACCACGATTCAACCTCGACATTATAGGGAACCAAGTCATTGATTTTCCCTAAGAATTTGCGATAACCCAAGAACTTCCTTACTTCTACTAAGAGAGTCCATCCTTTTTTTGAAAGAACTTCATCAGGCAGTGGTATTTCAAGAATATGTTTATCAGGAGCTGGATAAACTCTTACTGATTGAGACTTAAAAACGCCGAAAGGAGTAAAAAAAGCACCGCGAACTCTAATATGAGAAAAAATTCTTGACTTATCGTAGGTGGAAAACCTACGCGAATAACGCTGCTAGGGCTTTCCTGTGTCACGCCGTATATTTGCCAATCAGCTTCGCTAGGGCTGATTGAACCCATATTTAGCCAATTACCCAAGACATCAAGACTCATCGTCCCACTCGTCTAAAGCTTCGTCGTATTCACCGCCATAGACGTAATCGAATACCTCGGTGGCGGTTGCTTCACGATAAAGGCCAGTTTTTGAATCCTGAATTACTGCGTTTTGTGATTTTCCTTGCTTAAAACTATCTAGGTACAGAAAGCTATTAGCAAGGGTTTCGGCAAATAAATCAGTACCTGGAAGTATTATTAAGCTCATTAGATCAATAGTGCAGCAACTCCAGAATCAGTTACGTTCCAGCCATCAGCAAGGGTGCTAATTTTATCTGGATCTGCAAAGGTTGAAAATCTAGTTCCATCTGTTTGAACGGTGGCGACATGGGGCGGCTTAGGAAAAGAGCAGCCATAAAAAACATCAACATCGCTACCTTTGGCAATTTTGATTCCCAAGGTCTCTGAACCTGCTGGCGAAGCTTTGCCAGTTTTTGCGCTTACCCAACCATATTTAATATTATTAATGGTTACGTAAAGTGCATCACTTAACTTACCGCCATTATGCGTTTTTAGCTTTGGGCCTGAAACTTGCCAGCCAGCAGCCTTTAGCGCTGTTTTTTGGTCATAGCTGTAAAAACTGGATTCTGACCCAGTTGCCTTTAGTTTTCGGGCCTTGCCTGGTTTGACATTGTTGCACCCAATAATTAATCCGGCAACATCAGCCCCATCAATAGCAGACTGTCCTAGGATGGCTCGATCAGCAGCGTCAGCGCCGGACTGGAAACCATACTTTACAGTCGCTAAAGTGGCTGAAATCTTAACCCAAACTAGCTTTCGTTCCTTGGTATTGCGTACCATTTTAAATTTCCCCTTTTTTTAGTGAGGTTTATTTTTTTTACGAAAGGTAAGGTTTAGCTGCAATAGTTATCGCGCCGTTTGCTCCTGCTCCAATTGTGACTGGAATAGTGGCGTTAATATTTACGCTTTCTGCATCGGCTGACAACGAGTAAGAGACGTTGTTTAGGTTATTCGCGTTTTTTGCTTCGTCGGCTTCGATAGCTTGCAAGTTTCGAATTGCTTCTAAAACTTGGCCTTCAGCAGTCGTCGAAGTAAGCGGAATTGCAGC
>JAGVSP010005843.1:0-53142 GCA_022494985.1 Micrasema minimum
CACTTTTTTAACTACGTCGATAGTTATCTGTGATTGAGCTCCTGAGGACATCCGAGTACTATGCCCTCGGATAATGAGTAAACACTTAACTCCACTTGATGTATGCAAAATAAAAAGGTATTCAGAATACAACTCCATCCCCATAATGCGTCTGCTCATACGAACTAAATAATGAAGTTTAACTTGTCGAAGCGATATTTACGTAATAAAAGCAATTGATGGACCGTGTGACGTGTGACCTCAAGCTAATGACAGATTACAGGGCTGAAGGGGTCTGTAGAATAGCCGCAAAATTTAAATAATATTAAATATTTATATTACGCCACCATGGGACCGAAAACTGTACAGTTTACGAAAGAATGCGCACTTTAAATAGGTCCAAAAACTGTACAGTTTCTTGTTCAGGAAACTGTAGTACAGTCTGTCAAAAGACACGATAAATAATATTTATATTAAATAATGACAGGTCATAAGCCCTGTAGACCAGAAGCTCTGTTTCCAGAGTTTCTCTGTCTCTGTTGGGATATCAATAATATTTTATATTAGCCCAGCATGGGTATAATCCAGTAATTTGTCTACAAGTATTTGTACACATTCAAAATGTTGTTAATATGTATATTTTTTTAGCGCGAAGTTATTATCATGTTTGCACACGGGAAATTGTTAATATAGCTAATAATGTAAATAGGTTATTTGTTTTTTTCACGTTTTTAAAAGAAATCAAAATAACAATATCTACTTTTACCTACATAAAAAATATTAACTGTCAGGTCAGCCACATATCGCGTCTACCATTCAATATTCCATCCAGTTTTCGCTTTATACAGGACAGTTTTTCAAACTACACAAGAAACTGTACAGTTTTCTGTCCCGTATAAAGTGTGCTTAATCCCGTATAAAGTGCGACAACATGAGGGAGGCCTATGTCTAGCAGTGGATGACTTATGACTTTTAAAGAGAAAGAAGAAGATTGAAGCATCTTGACTTTTAGATCGCGGTGTCATTATGTAGGTGATTGTAAACTTTGCGGTTCTTAAAAAAAACTCAAGGACTATGACCTTGAACGACCGTCCACGGATGCGCAATAAACGGTTTTCTTATAACTACATTTTTTTTTTTTTCTTTCTACAAATCTTTATATTTTTTGTCATACCAGTCCAGCCCATTGTATCCGTCGGTTTGTCGTGTTGTATTTTGTTTTGTGTTTTTAGTTGTAAAGTTAACCGCAGAATGCTTTTCTTTATACCTCCGTACCTCTTTCTCTCCCTCTCGCACCAGCCCTTTGCATACTCGTGCCATTTATTATAAAAAGCGCCATTTTTGTAAAAATAATTACCTCAAGATGTTCAATGATAGTTCCAATTAATTCACAAATCAAATAAATAATCTAAGGAGTATTTTTACACAACTGTTTTTACTTACCATAGATAAATTACCGGGCTCTAAGTTGTCTTGCAGCTACAAATTAAATCTCAGTTCTCCAACTCCAGTATTCATTTTTTTAATATTTTTGACGCGACATAGTTTTCTTCTTCGATGTCTCAATCCTAGGGATTTGTCTGCAGCAAGGCTCTGCATCGTAATTTCCACTGCGCTCTGTCCTCCGCAGTCCTCTTCAGCTCAGGATATGAGGCTGGGTTCATGTCCTCACACACTTGCTCCAGATACTCTCGTCGGGGGCGCCCCCTGGAGTCTGTCCCCACAGCCATTCCTTCTATAATGTCATGCAGGAGACCCTCATGACGCATAATGTGGCCGATCCATTCACGGCTCGCCTCTCACTGATGATGATGGTTTTGATAAGGTGCCTTCCTCCTTCAATTCCTTCCTCTTCATTTGTGATGTGGTCTTTCCACGTGATTCCTAACATTCTTCTGTAACACCACATCTCAAAGACCTCTAGTCTTTTACGATCTTCCGGTTAGGCACACGATTTTAATGATGGGTAAAATATTACCTATCGATCTAGACTTGACTCTGATTAGTCTTGGAGCTATTACTTTCATTATTTTTACGTACAAAATAAATTGAAAAAGGTTGAAACTACATTCAGATTAGATCTTTACTTTAAGTTTGTCTTTAAATTTTATGTTTTATCTACGACACAATAGTAGATAAGCTATTATATTACTCTCTTTATCTATGGGGTGTGGTTCGTGATGTATGAAAGCACCATAAAACCACCGTTACAGAATCACATCTTGATTTCCGTAATCCTAAAACAAACACCATTGTTTGTTGCTCTCGTGTCCTGAGATTTAACAAAAAAAAACAACAATATCTTAATAATGTAAGATAAACTCGAAAAATAAGATAAGGTCGGAAAATTATGCTCAAATAAACATGTTCCTGGATCTTATGTATGTTACTTGCGCGACTTTCCGAAGTGAAAAGTTAATTAGCCAAAATAGCTATGGTGGATGTTCCACGAACTAAATTTCAATATTTAATAAATATGACGTATGTATAGTATAGTATAGTAAAACCAAAGTTATGAGTAATGTCAATACGCCTATAGTCATTAACGGCACAGTTATTGAAAATGTAAAGGAGTATGTATATCTAGGCCACCTGATCAAGTTAGGAAGAGACAACCAAACAGCTGAAATAAACCGCCGAATTGGGCTGGGATGGGCAGCGTTTGGGAATGTATCCCACATTATGAAGAGTCCAATTCCTAACAACCTTAAAAGGCAGGTATTTAATATGTGCATACTTCCAGTGCTGACTTATGGGGCTGAGACATTGACACTGACTATCCAATCGGCCAATAAATTCCGTGTAGCGCAAAGGGCAATGGAGCGAAGCATGCTCGGCATCAGTTTAAGAGACCATGTCACTAACGAGGAGATAAGAAGACGGACTAGAGTCATAGACGTCATAAAAGCTATCTCCCAGCTGAAGTGGACATGGGCTGGACATGTGGCACGCAAGAATGAGGACCGATGGACGAAGCGCCTGCTGAACTGAAGACCTAGAGCTGCAAGGAGACCTGTAGGAAGACCACCAAGAAGATGGACAGATGATATAAAAAGTACTGCAGGATCCAGATGGCAGCTCGAGGCCCAGGACAGAAAGCAGTGGACCAATATGGGGGAGGCCTATGTCCAGCAGTGGACGAACACTGGCTGATGAAGAAGAAGAAGATGTATAGTATACCTACCCTCATCAAGTCTTGCGTAAATTAATGACACTTGCTTTAAGATCAAGCTTCTTTCCAAGTCTGTTTTAGTCTAGTATTTAAAGCTTCGTTTACATCGTCAATATGGTGAATTGAGAAATATTCAATGCTAAAATGCTTAGCAATTTTCTCAATGGATGACAGAGAGTGTTCACATGTGAAGCGTCGCGCCCATTTTACTGTATATTGGCAGATATGGATTTCAAACACTGGGTGAAATGGGGAATGTTGTAATACATCAAGTGGGCACTTAACCCAGCCAATAACAGGTCATAAGCCCTGTAAACGCCTAGATATCCATATTCCCTTCAAAATTTCTCGTCTCTGTTGAGATGTCAAATTGTTATATTCAAACAAATCATTAAAGTAACAAATCTTCGAGTTTTTTAATTCATGTTTTGTTTGCAAGCTTCAAAACACTGGTAAGCTTAGAAAAGTGATGAATCAAAGAAGATTGCTGAACCTACAACTCATTCGATCGTTCAATGTCTTGTAAATGTTGGGAACACGGCATTGAAATTTGTAATTATTCTTTTACAGACAAATTTACAAAACGAATGTCTATTGAACTTCTGCATCCATCTTGCCTTCTTCACCACAGATGCATCAATCTTGCAATTTGCATATAAGGAAGGGAATCGATATCTTTTCAGCATAATAATGCACTTACTCAACAATGACAGGATAGATTTAAATTCATAGGAACATATCAGATTCCCGCCATAAAACATGACACCGGATATTGTGTAATACAACAATCGATTTCCTGTAATTTTTTGACATGTCCTTATTTGGTAAACAATATTATCGTCCTTGCGAAGTTCGTGACTTCCCTAAAATGTTAAAATTCCTTATCCTAAATTTTGCACATATTACTAAAACCAAAATTTTTATTTTAAACAGTTAATGGTAATTGATATTTTGTCCGCCACGTAGCATAGTGGTAGCGCATTGGCTACCGTGCACGAGGTCGCGGGTTCCTGTAGGGGGTCAACATCAAATATATATTCACATGTGACTTTCTTGTTAATATTTCATGTGCGATACCTTGGACTGGTACTGAAGCGTAAGACTGATCACCCTACCTTCATACAAAAAAAATTATCAAGATACACTGCACTTGGTGTAACAATGCAGTGATAAGGGAAGTTAGTAGTAGTAGTAGTAGTAGATACGCTAAAAACTAAGGTCATTTATGTAAAATGCATTATATACAATGTAAGTATTTTTATGAAAATATACATTATGCAAAAACGTACCTATAAGATTAACTAACTAACTAACCATCACGCCATTTCCCCGAAGGAATAGGCAGAGAGGATAGAACGCCACACCACTCTGTCCTGGCATACTTCTCTTGCTTCCTCCACATTCATACATTTTGTCATGCACGCACGTCGATTATTCCGACTTCTTACATGCCCCACTTTCAAGCACTTGTTTTATTGATCATGCATGTCTTTCTCGGCCTTCCTCGACTTCTTAATAATATAAAATCTATCAATATTGGATTTTAAAAATTACCAACTCAAAATCAAAGCAAACTCTTACATTTATAAACAACTCATCTCTGTTGAGATGTCAAATTGTCTTCCGTTTATCTTCATAGCCCCTATCGGTTTTTAAGAGGGGGTAAATTTTAGAAACGTCTAACCGAGATTTAGCAGTATTTTATTTATTATTATGAGGATAATTTATTAAGGGAAATTTTTGAGAGAAATCCCCTCAAGGGGGGCGCTGTACATTCGATATTCTTAATTAATTCCATTCCCAATTTAAGAATAAAGGATCTGAGACAACGTTTATTTAAGAAATCTATCTAGGCGAAGTACTGAACTGAAGTACTGACGGTTGGAACTCAGCTTCACCCACGTACAAATTAAATTAAAACTATTTTACTAAAAACGCGATACAATGTACTGATAGCAGATGGAGTCTAGAATCCAGTCGTATTGCAGCTACAGAGCGCATGGACTATTGGAATGCCAGCTTCCATCTGATATCAGTAATTGGGGTTAATGATTTTACGAAAAAGTTTAGTAATATTTAAAAAATTAGGGCAGGATTACAATACATATTTTTAACTATTTACTAAAGATGGCTTGAATTTACCGAGAGAGACTATTACAATTTGTCTTGCAGCTACCAGGCGCATGGACAATTAGAGTAATAGAGACATTTGAACAAAAAGTACATTATAAAAGGATGCCATGTCTTGGGAAAGGTGGGGAATGTTCATTATTATTGTTTTTTATGTATACACGTATACAATGGAATTTAGTAGTAGGTAATTAAAGCCTTTTGTCGATTTTATGGGTTTATTAATAACCTGCATTATGAGTCGTTAACGTACCTTCGTAATTAAAAAATCAACAGTATTTTGTTAGTAACAGCTGAGCTATCAGACATCACGTAGTAAATCGTATATGAAAATAATATTATCCTCTTTTAATAGGGATACGAACCTCGGAAAGGAGATAAAAATCAATCTCTCGACCATTCAACTTTCTAGTAACTATAAAACCCGGTGGAAAGAAATTCTCTCGCCCATATACAGGCCATTAGATTTTAATACTTTTAAAAAAAAAAATACATACATGTAATAAAATATTATGTATACCCTTCGAGCAAGAATTTCAGAGAAGTGATATTCCATACTTGAAAAATACTACCGTGTCTGAGGTGTCTAGTTACCCACTACGTCACTCACTATGTCATCAATACGCAACTACGTCATCACTAGACATCTACGTCACATGTCTCGTGTATTGATTTGTGTGAAAATATGAAAAAAACTCATTGTTGTTCATCGGGTCTATTGCATGTATTATGAAATTTGTAATTTTAATAAAAAGACTAACTAACAAACTATCACGCCATTTCCCCGTAGGAGTAAGCAGAGAGGATTGAACGCCATACCACTGACAGATTTCCTGACAGACTTCCTTTGCTTCCTCTACATTCATACAACTTCTCTGCACATACGCCAATTATTCCGACTTTTCACATGTCCACTTTCAAGTACTTGTCGTACTTGGTCATGCCATATCTTTCTCGGTCTTCCTCGGCTTCTACATCCAGGCACACTTGCATTTAAACTTCTTTTAGCCGTTCTTTCATCACTCATTCGCTCCACATGACCAAACCATCGTAAAAGCCCTTTCTTAATTTGGTCGATAATGCTTATGTCAGCCTTGCTCTCTGCTCTAATTTCGACATTTGCACACCTATCATACATAGTCTTACCACACATAGATCGCATTTCAACAGCATTCAGTCTACTTTCACCCTTCTCTTTCCAACACCACGCTTCACTACCATACATAAGGGTTGGTACCAGAACTCTGTTGTGTACTGCCAATTAACTGCTTCTTTCGATAAAAAGACTCAATAAATAAATAATGAATTGAGTAATATCAATAAAAAATCACGCTTTGAAATTATCAAATATTGTTTATTTTTCCTCTTTAAAACACCCTGAGTAATACCATTTATTAATTACTTTATGCCATACATACATAATATATGGATGGGAGATTTATGGTGTGTGTGTATTGACCGCACAACTACATGAATAAATTAAAAGGTCCGTCTATAGTGGTATATTATTTATTGAATTAAGATTAAGGGATTTTACAGCCGTAAAAAGGTTAATAAACTCGTGGTTTAGCCATCTGGAGGGACTCCTGGACTCGACTTTATCTCCTCACATTAATCTTGTGTTACGAAACCATTATTTTCCTCAAGGTAATAAAGTTAGTGTATTAAAGCACAATTAAATTACGCAAAAATGTCTAAAGCCCACTTTATATGGCGCAGTTTACTACACAGTTTTCTGTGCAGTCTGAAAACGGTCCCGTATAAGCTAAAACTGCATGAAAAACTGCGTGCTAGTGTCAGATTTAAGCTGACATGACAGTCAATGTTTTTTATGTAAACGTTTAAGTAGACATTATACGTAAAAAAACAATAACATATTTGCATTATTAGCTAAATATACAATTTCCTGAGAGCAAACATACGATAATAACTTACAATCGCGTTTCAAAAATACACATATTTAGCGTGTCTTTTGACAGAAGTTTGACAGACTGCACAGTTTCTGAACAAGAAACTGTGTAGTTTTCTGAACAAGAAACTGTCCCATATAAAGCGGGCATAAGATTTCGAACTGGGTTATGGTCTAGTGGTTAGAGTCACGGACTTGTGGATTAAGTTACATTACAACTCGATTCCTACTTTCTATCACAGTTACTTTAAAAGCTTCGTAATAAACTCCATAACTAGTATAATATTATATCCAAATTTGCTAATAAAAAAAATTGTTTAACCATAGTAGATACAATTAAAAATTATATTACAACTACTCCCGAGAGCCTTAATCATGCTTGCCTATTTTACAAGGCATCAGGTTTTCGGCGTCCTGGACGTCGGCTGTTGACAATTCGCCGGCAATTTGCGTCAGAACTGCGGGACGTCGACTAGACTTGGGAGGATGCAAGGGAGCTGGCGGCCGATCGCTTGGCCTGGAGGCAGTTTGTGGAATCCATATGCTCCACATAGGGAGCGGAAATGGTATGATGATGATGATGATGACTACTACTACTATCCCTTACCCGTACCTAATGGTGCATAGGGCACTGCATTGGTATACCAAGTGCAGTGAATCTTGATCATTCGTTACATGAAGGTAAGATGATCAGTCATACGCTTCAGAACCAGACTAAGATATCACACATGTAATGAAATGTTGAACCCGCGATGACGCAGACACGTTTTTGTACGAAATTTTACTTACATCCCTTTTGTGTGTCACGTGTCAGCTATAACAACGGTAAAATTATCATTGAGTGGTGATATTCGTTAGAGAGACATTCTTAATATATTTCGGTAATTATTTATTTATTTTCTGTACATATACAGAACATTCACAGGTTCCAGTTACATATATACAGGTGAAAATTATATTTATTACAAAGTTATTAAATATTTACAATAAAAAATAGGCTCTATAATTATGCATATAAAAACTAAGAAGAAACAATTATAAGAGTAATAAAAATAAAATATATACATGCGTACATAATATATAATACATATAAACAATAATCAATATCAGATATTATTGATATCTCAACAGAGACAGAGAAGCTCTGGTTGTCAGATGTCAGATGACAGGCGGAATGGGAATGTTGTAATTACGTCAAGTGGCCACTTAACCCAGCCAATGACAGGTCATAAGCCCTGTAAACGCCTAGATAACCCACATTCGTTTCCAGAGCTTTCTCTGTCTCTGTTGAGATATCAATAATATCTGATATCAGCCCAGCATGGGTATAATTCAGTAATTTGTCTACAAGTATTAGTATTCATTCAAAATGTTGTTCAATAATCAATATCTTTATAGAAGAAATATGGTTCTAAAATAAGTTAAATCATTTACAAAAATATCAATTTTATTACATTCAATTTTATTATACAACCTACACATGCGCAATAAGGGGGTTGAAATATGCCATATTATTTTTAGTAAGTTCAACAAAAAATGTTCTATGGCGTCTTAATCGCGCATTTGGTACATTAATTTGTTATGAATCCATGCATTTTACAGTATCTAGATCACCATTAATAATTTTATGGAGGCATACCAGATCAGACAAACATCGACTCGTTTAAATTAGAAAACTTTTTAATATTTCTCATTCATATCAAAAACATATACATAAGCGAATGTACTGTTTTTAAATAAAATACACGGTACATATTTTGAAAAGTCATTATGGATGTATAGTAGACTTCCTTTGGCAACGACGCGCGTACTTTTGAGAAAATCACCCCTCGATTTTCCAACCCCATGAAATATAGTGCAACCAGTGAACAGTCACAAATGACACCGTTAACTCGTTGAAATCAATTGAAAAAAAATAATTCAATGTTATTACGTCATGAAATGACTAAACTATAATATTCTATTAGTTGGTAATAAACGTTATTAAACCTTAAAAAACCGTATATCGTAAGGTTATACAATATGTAATATCTGTTCATATTAACAGCCAAGCTTTTTTAATAACTGTTTGTAAAATAATATTTTTAAATTAAATTAATACGCATGTGTTTAGTTTAATAATAAATTTGGGAGAAATAGCAATATTTATTATTGGATTATCGCATTTCTTGCCAATTAATGAACGTTTATGTACACCGAAGACCATAAACTTAAAAAAATAGATACAGTGTCTAAATCTTGGAGGAATCAGTAATATATAATCTAAATAACTGATGTATAAATCTTAAGACAGGTCCCGATATTTTCAATCTTCATATTTCTTCTCCTTCTTCGTCTTTGTTAGATATATACTTGCAATGTGTTTAATCGATAGAGTCCCGAATACATAATTGGATGAATGTCGTAGAGTATTGCAGTGTTTTTGAGAAAAAATAATACGTTCGAAAAATAAATTGTTTTTGTGTTAAAATTTGAATGAAAATGGGGGTTTTCTCGCCGCCAAGCCTCTTCCTTGGGTGGCAAAATGATTATGCACCTTGCACATGCGCACCACAAATGGCGCGAAATAATAATATGGTCCCACCTTTCCCTCCAATTTCCTGCACTCCTGGTACGAGGAGGCGCCACCGACCTTAGCGCCGGTGGAAAATACGCGCAAACTCAGCGACAAATCGATATGGACACAAAGCTGACAAAATTCAAAGTCGGAAACAGGGAAAACTATGGTTTCAACGTAGAAAAACGCTGAAAATGTGGAAGCTTTCCGAACGAGTACTAGAGTTTTTTTATTAAAGCCTCCCAGGTGAAAATTCCATTAATAGAATTGGAAGAAAGTAATCTAAAAATAAAGTCAATTCATAACATTAGGCAATAATTTCTGTAAAAAGTTATTGGTCTTTTTGTAAAAAGTTTCGATATTATTGTTATTGTTTTAAAAAACCATTCGCTTACGAAAAATTGGAAAGAAAATGTTGCGGAAAGCGGGCGCTCAGTAAAAATATCAAATCAAAAGCTTGAAAATATTTCACCACCTAAAGTTTAGTTTACGTTTTTCGTTTCTGTGGTGAAAATTGTAAGGTCTTGTTTCCAATTATTAGTGTTATGGAAATGGTTCAGATGGCCGGCCGTGGGTAATTTCTTACCTTTTACCTTTAACGAAGGTGTTATGCATTTTATCCTACAGAGCCGAACTTAAACTAAAAATTCTTTAATAATGTTATGGTAGTTTTCTTTATATGATTCAAAATCTCGGAATTTTAACAATTTCACATAGCATTAACTAACTGAACGCAAGAGAGACTCACTGAACCACGGGAATTTAGTAAAAATTCACAGATGTTCCTATTCTTAACTTTAACAAAAAATATATATATATATATTAAGATGCTTATGTATTCAACGCCACAGTTTAAAAATGCCCTAACAAGGCGAAACAGCTAAAAAAATAAAAACAAGCAAATAGAACCATAATCGAGTTTGATTTAAAAAATATAAACAACAATTCAATCAAATGCACACATCCGATGGCTATATTATTGTGAATTCCAACTACCTCCAAGCTAAGCGTTTAAAACCCTTCTACGTGCGTCGTTCGTGGACCTACATTTCTTGACTACCTCCAACAAGATTATTTTCACCTATGACCAAAAAACTAATAATAAGGTAACTTTTTTTCTTGGGCTATAATATTTATTTCTATCCCTGATTCACCTCTTTCTTCCAATCCACCTTTCACGAGGACGTGTCCTTGCGAGCAACCTGTGGTAAACCTGAACAGGTGAACTGTATCCGGAGCGCACGCGGCCGAGGAGGTGTGGAACACGAGCCACGCGGCCTGACATCCCCGGTCACCTGGCGGGTCTCTGGGGAGAATACCTGTGGCAAACTGCCAGCCGGGTACCAGGAGCGCAGACCAGCGAAGAGGTGAACATACAGCCTGTTACTATGTTTCAACGGAACAAGTAAAAAATACGTTAAAAAAAAATTGCATGCCAAAGTGTTTCAGCCAAATGCTTTGCGCGTTTTTAGGTATTCGCTAGTATTGTTAGGTACGTACGGTTTGCGTGGTGGGGTTCACCGTAAGGTAACGAGTACACGTGAAGGGTTTCACCTGGCGCATGCGTTCTGCTGCCCTAATACGTGACAGGGGTTTATAATAGGAGGGGTTGCCGGGGAATCCAGTCGGGTACAGCGAGAGGGGGAGAGAGTCCAATGGTTTACTATTGCACTAGGCTTTTTACAGGGTTTTTTTACTCTTCTATGGTTATGATCGCCTGTTAGATGAGGTCAAATGTTTTAAAGAATGTTCCATTATTTAGATATTTTTTACAATACACCCCTTTTTACGGTGACACTTTTCAAATAAACAATTTTCCATTTTGGAATCCGCAATAATATTTTATATCTACCTGAATAATGCTATTTTGCAGTGTCTTGTCTTTATTCTCTTCTGTGCTAATTTTGAAGATAAAGTGAACTTACCTGTAAAAAAAAGAAAAACATTTATTAGAAAAGTTTAATTTAATAATCAAAACATCTTCATTTTGTGCTAATTAATTTCACCAAAAGTTTTAATATAACTACAGAAGTTATAAGTTGACATCCTGGCTTCTTGCAACAATAAAACTATTACCGTTTTATATAAGTGCTTGTGCTTATATTAAATAGATATTTATTTAGAAAAATTCTTGATAAGAAAGTGTATTTTTGGTTTTTCAAAGAAGCATTCATTCGAAGATTCAATGCTTCTATTGAAAAAACTTTTGATTCTTTTGATGAATCACTAACATATCTTTGATCGTGGATAGGTACAACTCACAAAATTGCCAATCCATATTTGTTATTACATAAGTGAGCGTTTTTTTTCTTTATTGAGGTCGAAAGAGTCACCTTAATAATTATAATACGAATATTGTGACCCGCGGAGTATAATCAATACAGGACATAATTATTATTAAAGCGGGTTACATAAAACATGGTGTAATGTTTGCGAATGGCATAATTGTGTGTCCTGATTCGTTACTACACACAATATACAGTATACAGTATTCTGTACAGCAGTTTCCTCCTTTGTGACAGAAACCGTAACTTATTACTTAATGAGGAAATCCACTGCTACCCGGAATTGAATTTTAAAAATGCTTTCGTGTAGACGCGAATATTTAAAAATTTTGAAGTGGGATGAAATATCCCAAAAACGCACGTTAAAAATTAATAAAGAATGTTGAAAATAGCATTCATTCAAAATCTTAAAAAATGACGTCACTCCTTGTATCTAAGTGTAGTGTTTCCGGTTTCCGTTTTTAAACCCCGTAGCCGCGTTCCATGGCATTTTAATATGGAATACAATCTACATACATGCTTCTATTGCAAAAAAGATGGCCGCCATTCAGTCTACCTTAGAACAGCTGTTAACAGTATATGACAGTTGAGTCGACGGTATATATTTTATCTGTGCTTACCCGCGTCAGTTTGCATAGATTTTTGACAGTTTTTGTTACTGGCTGGAGAAATATACCATGGCCTTAAACAACCCGTTTTATGACGTCACTCCTGCAAAAATGACGCAGCTAGTACATAGTTGGTATTTAGCGCGGTATTTGAAATGTGCAACTTTTAAAAAATCGTATCTTCATCAATAACTTATAAAAAAAATTTAAATTTTTTTTTTTGTTTACTAAATAGTAAGTTTATAGAAAAAAATTACTTTAGAAAACAGTGGATTCCCTCATTTGGACCATTTCTGCATACTGATGACTAGCGAAATATGCAGCGGTTCTCTCATCTGATTAATAATCATAATTTAAATAGGCCAATTTGCATAGCGCCGTTTACATAATACATAATCTCAAGGATACAACGTAATTCTCCTAAAATTCATTATCATCATACCATAAACGCTCCCTGTGTGGAGCTTCCCGGGTGTCCTTCCAAGTCTGCGTCAGAGTTGCGGGACGTGGACTTGACTTGTGAGGATGCACGGGAGCTGGCGGCCGATCGCTTGGCCTGGAGGCAGTTTGTGGATTCCATATGCTCCACAATAGGGAGCGGATATGGTATGATGATGATGATAATATACCACTGTCCATGTAGGTACATGATACATATATTTTATCTAAGGTGGTACATCGTACACAGTACATACGTACAATGCACCTTCTTTCAATCACAGTTTATAGTTCTACTACTTTCTTATTCGCACAAAATGGTGCATAGGGCACAGCATTGGTACAAAAAATTATATACAGGGATATTTATGTTTATAAAAATACTTCAGTAAAAAATGCACTCTTAAAACTTTTGTATTTTATTCTGAACTAAGTAGGTACCTAAACGAACAAAATTTCCATAATAACAGTAAAAATCCCTTGGAAGGATTAAAATAAATCTCAACTTCCTTCTCATTGACAAATTTAACAAAACGTAAAATACCTTTAAGGATAACCATAAAGCATAGAACTATAACTCACAAGACGTTGCGGCTACCGTAAAAACACCACCATCTTGAATACAAACCACAAACAATCCTTCAGAAATAAAACATCTCTCCCGTCTCGCCTTTACACAAAACAGAAAAGAAAAAACTAACAGTGAGCTTGGAATATAGGTCATGGATGCTTTTTTATCCATTTTACGGGCAAACGTAACCAAGAATAATATTTCATAATTATAATTTTGTTGGCGGGACAAAAATTAGAATAAGAAATAGGTACAAGGTGTGCTGAAGATTTTAGTTCGACTATTGTGGTTTTTTTTCACATTAACAAACTTACAATTAAGCAAATCAAACTCTTTACAAACCAACCACATTTTATTTTATTACATTTTAATTTTTTACATAACAATTTTACACTAACTTATCGATAAAGTTAGGTTCAAGAAAATGTTTATAATTAATTTTTTTTAATTACAATTAAATTTTACTAAACATTACAGTATGGAAGCTGAATCTATTCCCTTCGCCAAGACTATATTCAAAAAGTCTGTATTATAAGCAATAAGCTTAATCTATTCTCTCACAAAGCTACATCATAATGATCTGTATTAATGTAAATCTGCTGAATGTATTATTTCACCAAGCTACATCATAATAGTCTGTTTCGTAATGTAGTGTAAAGCTGAGTCTATTCTCTCACCAAGCTACATCATAATGTCTGTAAGTATAAATGTAATAATTTAATCTAATTCTTTCACCAAGCTACATCATAATGTCTGTATAATGTAATAATTTGAATCTATTCTTTCACCAAGCTACAATCATAATGTCTGTCTGTATAATGTAATAAGCTGAATCTATTCTTTCGCTACCGAAGCCAAGTTACATCATAATGTCTATAATGTAATCAAGCTGAATCTATTCTTTCACCAAGCTACATCATAATGTCTGTATATATGTGCTGAATCTATCCTATTTAATAACCGACGTTCACCAAGCTACATCATAATGTCTGTATAATGTAATAAGCTGAATCTATTCTTTCACCAAGCTACATCATAATGTCTGTATAATGTAATAAGCTGAATCTATTCTTTCACCAAGCCAAGTTACATCATAATGTCTATAATGTAATAAGCTGAATCTATTCCTTCACCAAGCTACATCATAATATCTGTATGTATAATGTAATAAGCTGAATCTATTCTTTCACCAAGCTACA
This sequence comes from Micrasema minimum, assembly GCA_022494985.1. NCBI lineage: Eukaryota > Metazoa > Arthropoda > Insecta > Trichoptera > Brachycentridae > Micrasema > Micrasema minimum. Next base: position 14,849 of record JAGVSP010005843.1, read on the forward strand.
TCATAATGTCTGTAATAATGTAAATATTAAGCTGAATCTATTATTTCAACCAAGCCAAGTTACATCATAATGTCTATAATGTAATAAGCTGAATCTATTCTTTCACCAAGCTACATCATAATGTCTGTATAATGTAATAGCCGATAGTACAATGCTTACTAGGAATATAATATTATTTTTAATAATGTAGTAGCTTATATCATAACTAAAATGTCTGTTTTTGTAAATACGAACTTATTGCCAATATAGATAATATTGTTATAAACTCAAGTAAGAAATATGAACGGTATTTATAATTTCCTTATATACTAACTGAAATAATGTCTAGATCCGTATCTATTGTGAAGCTACATGTTCTAGAAGCTTTTGAACTTAACTGATCACCAACTTACAAGGTGTTAAAATATCTGTTTATTTTTTAAACACCGTGCTTGTATTTTTTGTTAAGGGTGGCGCAAAAAACAACAAATTACACCCCTCTTATGAAATATTTCGGCGGCATGACAGGTGAATGTATGTGAATTCCGACAAAAAAAGTCAAGGGTGGGACAAAAAATAGGGGTAGGAAACCTGACGCTATAATCCCTTCTCAATGGTGATTAAACTATTCAAACTTTTAGCCCCAGTTTTTTTCACCACCAATTTGGTAAACAGGATCTTGGATAATCTAATTCAATTTATGATCCCCGGAATCTTATAATGAATAAGTATTTATAAACAGGATCTTGGATAATCTATTTCAATTAATGACAGGTAGATTTAGGTACTTATCAGATAAATTAGATAGATTTACACTACTAAGCGTTATGCTCATAAAATACGGGTGCCAGAGATTCTGAGATATAAAAATAAAATTAGACACAGATTTATAAAAAAAAATTGATCCATACACTGGCTCAAAGGATCTAAGAAATAATATTTCAAGGAGCGTACCAAAGCTAGAAAACAACGTGCCCTATGCATATATATGCATACTACAGCTTTAGGCAAGGTTTTAAATACCGATCCGCAATCGGCACACAAAATTTAGGGGAGTGCGCTTTTGCGGTTGCGGGTTGGCTTGGAATGCTCGCCCACCAGAAGTGCGCAACTGTGAGAGTGAAGTGATGTTTCGAAAGAAACTTAAGACCCTTTTGATGAATTTTGATAATTGTATTTTCTACTACTAAAAATTTCCCGAGCCATTAAATTCATTATTTAAAGCACCCTTGAGGTATGTTTATACGAATACAGCGCTATATACATTATCCATGATAATAATAATAATAGTATAACGTCCTGTTACATCATCATTCCCAAAGGAAAATTTTCTTTTTTAAGTTACCTGTAATAAATTTTGACAAGAAATACTATATGGAATGGTTATCAAGAGTTATAGCAGTTAATTTCTATGGTGACGATAATAATATAATGTGTGACTTGTTATGCATTTTCTTGTATTGAAAGGCTGCAAACCTCTAAAGGGCAAACGAAACTAGCATAGTATAGTAGTTTCACACGAAGTTGACGTTTAGTTGGTAAGTTCCCGCGCAATTTGTTGCCCATGTGTTGCCAGAGAGAAAAGAATCGTTTCCATGAAATGACACATTCCATTCAAGCACTGCATGGGAGAAATGCCTTTAGCGGTAGGGTAACCTTTTTTTCAGATTTAAATAAATAAGAATTAAAATAATACAATATTCATATTTATGTAATTCGTGTTTATCATAAAATGATAAATATAATCAGATTTTTTTATTTTTTATAATGCATGAGTATAAAACGGTCAAAGCGAATTCCAAACATGAAAAAATTAAATGATTTCACAATCTATTATAGTTATTACTACTTGCCTCATTTTACTTAGCGTACCAAAAAATATCTACCTACTCTCTCTTATCGCACCCCATGGTGCATAGGGCACTGCATTGGCACACCAAGTGCAGTGAATCTTGATAATTTGTTACATGAAGTCAAGATGACCAGTCTTACGCTTCTGCGCCAGTCCAAGCCATCACATATACTTATATTTAAATAAATATTTTTGATGGAGATGAAGATTATAAACAGCAACATTGCATAAAGCTAAAAGTTTGAAATTTAATAATAATAGAGAGAAAGCGGTTTACTTCGAGTCTGTCTTTTTCTTTCTACTTCAATGGAAATAGGTACGTGAACGCTTCACACTTCTACCAATATAGTAAAATGGCGTTTTTGAGTAAGCGAATTTTGTAAATAAAAATTTAGAATGAAAATATTGATTTCAAAACTTTTTAAAGAGCCGAAAATTATTTTAAAAAATTATTTTTATATCATGTAAAATATGTAATCAAATCTCATATTCCTTCCTATTGATAACAGTATATTATTAAATGTTTATTTATTTATTAATTAGGTACTTCAAAAGTAGGCACCGCAGAATGTTGCTCACCCGCGGAGCTGCATTCGTTTTTCTTTTTTTGTTCGCGGGTGGCAAGCCTGGAGCGGGAAACGTCAAAAAGCCCGCGCAGTTGTAAATAGCCTATCCCCATGTCAACAAATTACTCGCAAATAGGACAATAAAACAAAATATGCGCAATGAAAGGGATTTATGTCCACGTGTAATTTGTTTTTACATCTTCGGAATGCTTTTGACCTTGTGTCGTGTCGAGGGAATTAAATGTAGTGAACTGCAAATGGATAAGCTTTTAGAAAGAATGACTTATCGTGTTTATTACGTAATTTTATTTTGATATGATGACATGTCTATGGTTTTTGATTCAAGGATTGATTTATGATTAATACGCTTTCTCAAAAGTTTATAAACACATTTAACTCACTATCGAAAATGAATTGACCTTTTAAACTTTTTCAATAGCGCATCCCGAGCCTAAAATTCTAATGCAAACGTTCTCTGGAGCGGATAAGTTATAAATCATGTTTTCAATCATCGTTGCATTACCAAAGTCCGTTCATGAGTTAGTAGCCGACTAAAAATAAGTTTGCTCTCCGTTGTATTTTGTAAGATGCACCATAATGAAAAATATATCGTAAGATTTGTACCAATTTATAAATTACGTATAATATAGTAAAGAAAGGTGGATACATACCTACTTATTCAAAATTCGAATTTTTGGCAGCCTCAACTCAAAATCCAAAAGTACTGTCTTTAAATACAACACAATTGTATCTATTTTTTCATGTAATAGAAACATTTGCGTTCTTATAATAGATTGTGTAGATAAATGACCCCAAAAAATTTAAATTTCGCTTTTTAAAAACTATAGGAAATATTGTTTATAACTTTTAATAGGAAATAACTGTGCCAAAAAGTGGTACACAATTTGGGGTGGAGTAGGATTTGAACCTACGGATTCTATTCGGGAGTCTGCGACTCTACTACTTGGCTAACCCGATTCGTTAGATTTTTATCACATGTGATTTATACGATGGTACCCACATTTTTTCTAGCTTTATGAAGGGGGACGGACGGTTGCAAATTTAAATTTAAAACACAATTTGCAAAATTTATGTTTTAATATGCACTTTAGTCTAATCGTGCAAGATGCAAAGAATGGCAAGGTTTCCTTGCATCTTGCATTTAATTATTATTTTTAATTTGTGTAGATAGTTATTACATAAATATGTATGTATTATAATATGTGTTTATATACAAATACATGCCAGGCGTTTCGGCTGGCTAGGCCATATAATACGTATGCCTCCCGAGAGCCTTAACCATGCTTGTCTATTTTACAAGGCATCAGGTTCTCGGCGTCCTGGCCGTCCACTGTTGACAATTCGTCGTCGGCAGTTTGCGTCAGAGCTGCGGGACGTGGACTTGACTTGGGAGGATGCACGGGAGCTGGCGGCCGATCGCTTGGCCTGAAGGCAGTTTGTGGATTCCATATGCTGATATGGTATGATGATGATGATGATATGCATACTATTCTCCGTCAGTACCTAATATTTCGCCACTTGCGGAACCCACGTCAAAAGGGTCCCAGAATCTAAATATTAGGTACTCAAAGTCAGAGCGATACAATAAATATGAGACAATAATATTGTCCTTTTGCGGGTTCTTCAAAATAGGCGCAGGTCTGACAGCTTCCGGCGTAGCAACAAACCATAGACTGCAAGAGATAGAAGATCAGCAGAGACACCATTTGGTAATAGTTGGATAAATATTTCCATGGACGTTGGTTAAGAGTATCCTCTCAGAGAAAGATAAAAGAAAATTGAAGTTTTACGAGCAATAAAGGTCAGCCATGGATCATATCTGCCACAGATGGATCGTGGTTCAGATGTTTAAAGCTGGTTCATTTATTTCCATTTGTACCGACTATTATGGATACATTATTTTTTTTCATGTTTACAACCACCACCGAAAATTTTTAATGCAATTACGCTTAGAATAATCTACATAGATCATTCATCACTATTTTAAACATACAGTAACAAAACTCGTTGTACAACCCGAAAACTGGTGAATCTACATAATATTTTTGGAGTCGAATGTGTAACGTGACTTTTGAATCAGAGCTTAAAAAAATTATTTTCTTTTCATAAAAGCTTTCATTAGTACAGCAGATTAAGTAAAATTGCAAAAATTCGTATTTAAATACTGTTTTCTATTTTGTTTTATTTATGGGTAGTATTAACTTCGTACTCAATTTTCTCGAAAACGTAGGTCCAATAAAAAAATATGATTCTACAAAATCGACTCCAAATATTATGTCGATTCACTGGGTTCCCACTTGTACATCGAATTTTGTAATACCATGGATACAAATTAATGTAGGTTAACAGAGTAAATTTATATGGATGAAAACGGAATTTCGACAATAAATAAATATCTCATAATTTTACACGAATGATTCTTAATTGTAATATTTTTATTTTCCTCGTATATTAATCAGTTATAATTTTTAAAATGTAGTAAATCAGCATACATTTTAATTTAAAAAATCAAACATTATTGCACCTAATAAATAATCATCCATCAATTAAACGATTAATGTTTATTTGATTACATTTATGAATTAAAGAAGTATTGAAAAACTGGTCCAGTTGATACAAAGAGAGTAGGTATTGATGTATGTAAATAGTTAGTATGGGTTTGTGCATATGAACTTGTTTTATTTCATGTGTGGTTACATGGGGTTACATGGGGATATTTCATGGTCCGGAGTAAGAATGAGGAAGTAGATCGGTGGTACAGTCAACACAGGGTGTTCATGCCAGTTTATACTTACACACAGCATGTTTTACCATGAATAATTTTAGTATTTAAGTAAATAAATCGGTGACATATATTAAATATACTACGGAATCAATTAATAAAATAAGATTAAATGGTAGTCAAGCGTGGTGTTGGAACAAGAAGGATGAAAGTAGACTGAATGCTGTTGAAATGCGATCTATGTGTGGTAAGACTATGTATGATAGGTGTACAAATGTCAATTTAGAGCAGAGTGCAAGGCTGAGATAACCATTATCGACAAAATTAAGAAGGGGCTTTTACGATGGTTTGGTCATGTGAAGCGAATGAGTGATGAAAGAACGGCTAAAAGAAGTTTAAATGCAAGTGTGCCTGGATGTAGAAGCCGAGGAAGTCCGAGAAAGACATGGCATGACCAAGTACTTGAAAGTGGACATGTGAAAAGTCGGAATAATCGGCGTATGTGCATGAGAAGATGCATGAATGTAGAGGAAGCAAAGAAAGTATGTCAGGACAGAGTGGTATGGCGTTCTACCCCTACGGAGAAATGACGTGATAGTTAGTTAGTTAATTTTAAAAAAAAAACTTCTTTGGGCGTAATCTAATAGTATCTAGTCAAGGGCGTAGTCTACCGACTGACGCTGATCAAGATGCACTGCACTTGGTGCACAAATGCAGTGTCCTATGTCCCATTGGGTGCGGATAATGGAGAATAGTAGTATTAGTAATAATCTAGTAGTTGTCCGCCTCGTAGCCCAGTGGTAGCGCATTTGGCTACCGTGCATGAGGTCGCGGGTGCGATTCCCGTAGGGGTCAACATGAAATATTTATTTCATGTGAAAATTCATCATTGTATTTCACGTATGATACCTTGGACTAGTTCTGAAGCGTAAGACTGATAAGCTTACCTTCATGTAATGTTTAAAAAAATTACAAGATACACTGCACTTTGTGTATCTATCAATGCAGTGCCCTATGGACCATTGGGTGCGGATAAGGGAGAGTAGTAGTAGTAGTAGTTATCTAATATTAGTTGGTTAGTTAGAATATCTCTTTTAACCCGTAAAGTACTGTGTTTGTACCCATACAAAATGTTGATTCATAACTTTTACAACTGTAACTAACTAACTAACTAACCATCACGCGATTTCCCCGTAGGGGTAGGCAGAGAGGATAGAAACGCCATACCACTCTGTCCTGACAGACTTCCTTTGCTTCCTCTACATTCAAACATCTTCTCATGCACATACGCCGATTATTCCGACTTTTCATATGACCACTTTCAAGTACTTGACGTACTTGGTCATGCCGTGTCTTTCTCGGCCTTCGGCGGCTTCTACATCCAGGCATACTTTACAACTGTATTTTTCATTTAAATTAATTGGTGTTTAGTTGGTATCTCTGTTTGTCATCATAACTCACTTTTATTTATTTTAAAGCTGAAAAACGCATAAAAAAATCATAAAGTCCTCTGTTTACTGCAAAATACACGATGTTCGTATGAAATTTCTGAAAAATGCAGGTAAAAAATATTTTTTAAGTCATTATAAAAAATTTCTTATATGTATCAAATATTTTTTATATATTTCCGGTGTAAAAATGGTTTGATTGAAGATTAGCAAAAATGCCAGTGTTATAGTTTTTTTTATAGATAGGCTATATATTAATTATTCAAGTGAGATGTTGAAGTTTGAGCAAGAACGCGGGAAGCGAGGTTCTGACCATAAACTTATTACAAAAAAAGCAGTAAGTAGGTATACAATAAAAATTATGCAAAAACGCCCAAACTGCGTCTGTTTTTTTATACATCGTATAATTGATTTGAGGACCAATATTTTCTCATGATGAAGATGAATTAAGGAAATCCCATTTTCATTTAAAGAAGACCAGAAGAGACTGAAGGAAATGTTCATCACGAACTGTCAGCCTAAACATCACGCGGCTACATACATTAAATATGTCTACAAGATACAAGGTTGTTCGTATAATCACCATCCTCAGACTGATTAATATATTCCGTAAATCCTGCGGAGTGGACTCAAATCATTTCCATTTAAATTTACTGCAGGATGTACTGTTAAGCGTGGGAATATGTAAATCTTATGGCAAAGGTCCTACGCCAAGACACGAGTAATAATTAAAATTATAATAAACCTGAATGGGCTTGTAAAAAAAAATTTAAACGCAGAAAATTTAGACAAAAAAATACAATAACATCATGTGCAGATGAATTTTAAAAATCGGATTATTAATAACAGAGATACAATCATTTAAATGTTTGATTTTTGTAAAGATTTTGTATGGCAATCGCTGACACAAAATATGTATGGGGAATAAAAACTCCTTAATACCATGTATCTCTGCTTATTCGTGATCCGATTTACAGAACGGATTGCACTGATGGTTTTGTGATTTTCGTTTACTGTTTTTCTGCATTCAAAAAATTAACAAACCAATTAAAATCGAAGAATACGATTGTATGGAGAAATGGCCGCGTGTCACGTGACAGAGCATGCTCTTTATTTTTTATTTATTTTGATTTTTAGTGCTTTCACACAAACATCATTTGTATAGATTACGCAGAGAACATCATAGTCTAAGCTTAAATCGAGAGGCGCACAGTTTACACCCGCGCTGTGCAAGCGGGTTTCCTGCATCGGCATCGGACTGACCGTATGGGGAATAAAATACTATAAATTAAGTCCATAGGTGCCTATCAACGCACCGTATGCAATATTACATAAATTGATAGATATAAATACGGTTGAACTTCAAACAGACTCTTCTAAAACGGAAATGGTACCTACTGTTGGATTTGAGCATAATGCAGTCAATGAATACATTCCACTATCTGTTGACATAACGCTCGTCTCAGAAGACAAGTACAGGGCCTTTATTCTCTATACAAGATATCGTGTTTTTGAAGTCGCACGATAAATTTATCGCTACGTCACGCAATAAAAAGATTTCAACAGAAGACCGATAATACTCGATAGGCGTAACTTTTCTCGATTTAAGAACTAAATTTAATTCGCATTTTAAAGGCATACTATTTTTGAAAAAAACTTACATATTATGTCTTAAATAAAGAGCGTGTGTTGGGCAATTTGCATTTAAAAAAATAATATTTGGACCCCTTAACAGGCCAGGAACAGAGGGAAGAAAATCACTAATACCCAGGCTTGATAAAAATCAATATTGATTGTTGTGATCTCACCGGAAATCGAACCCGGAACCTTCCTATCGTAAATCCAGCGTATTGGCCATTACGCTACGGAGGCCGCCGCGCCACGGTTAATGCAACGAGTCAACATTTCAGTTGTAATTAACCTGGAATCTCTTGGCTTGGAGGCAGTTTGTGGAATTCATATGCTCCACATAAGGATGATGAGAATCGAGTTTTCTGTATGGAGATTGATTGAAATTTGCTTTAAAATATATTTAAATTGCTTTGAACTCAAAATACATAGAAAAGAATATATGATGAGAGTGTGCCTGGGTGTAGAAGTCGAGGAAAGCGAGAAAGAAAGACATGGCATGATCAAGTTAAACAAGTGCTTGAAAGTGTATGTGAGAAGTCGGAATAATCGACGTGCGTGCATGAGAAGCTGTATGAATATTGAGGAAGCAAGAGAAGTATGCCAGGACAGAGTGGTGTGGCGTTCTATCATCTCTGCATTACCCCTTCATGGAAATAGCGCGTAGGTTAGTTAGTTAGTTAGTTACAAAGAAACTCGATTTTAGCGACCCGGAAGTGCTTCAGTTGCTATAGCGGGATAAATTTATCGCGTCGTACAGAATCGCGCCTCTGGGTGTTGAGCACGGACTGTGTTGAGTGTTAAAAGTATGACATATTTAGAGGAATTCAGCACCTGTGGATGGCGCAAGAAGCAAGACTAGCGACCTACGAGCGACTTGAGGACACAATATTCCCTTTTACAGCTAGGCAAATATTTGGCCGCCGGCACCGGCCGAGAGGCGCATACACCGGCATTAATGACTGGTGAATGTTTGGAAAGTAGAATGAGTACTTATTCGATAATAGATCATCTGCAGACTGATAGGCTTCTGTGTGGACCTGGGTAAGGACCAGATCTACACCATGTAGATAGAGTTCGGTACGAGATCGTACAAGTCGACGGTCGCGGTCCCTGCGTACACTGTCGAATTTGCATTTTGAAAGTTTTCAGGAGAGCGAAAACCACCAATTAATATAACTATAACTTTTCCATAAGTTATCAGAAAAAAACATGCACCCAGCGCTTTACGTAAAATGCAATATTAAGCTTTCTATTTCCACGTTTTGGGCTAGATTTTTTATGTATTGTCAACCTCTTTCTCAATTTCACTCAAAGTTTAATAGGTACTTGGAAATGTGCAAAATTGTAATCCTAACAATAAAAAGAAAGCAAGTTAAACAGATTCAAATCGTCTCAAAGTAATAAAACCTTTATGTAAACTGCATGTGTGTCTGGGTTAAGTACTTTATGTTACAGTACATAACTCTAACATGCAATTTATGTATTTGTCCAGACTACTCAGTATTCATAAATCTCTCCGCCATGAATTCAGAATCCCATCTCCTGACATTAAAAGGCACTTACCATTCACATGAACCACAAATCAAACTCGACCGCTGCAAATTACCTTTGCGTTAGGGGCCGCCTGTATGAGGGACGATTAAGAATTTATTCTGGGGTAGGTAGGTTGGACAACGTACCCCGACAAAAGCTCTTGAAAAACCCGTCGGACGGGATTTAGCGGAGTGCGCGCGCATTTCAACAATCTCGGGTTTTTGCCGCCAAAATCCACCGTTGTCCATGATCCTGGTCCTGTAATATCGTCGGCCTCGCTTGTAAACCTGATAAATTCCAAATCAACCATTTTTAGCGGTTTCAGTAAAAATCGTTTAAATATAAAAATTCCAGAAAATCTCTAAAAATCATTATAAAGTAATTGTACGTAATATTTAGTTAAATGGTTTACTTAATACTTATTCACGTAAAAGTAAAACTAAAAAAGGTATTGAATTTCTACGGTTTTTATGTGTTTAGAAAATATATGATGCGACTGTGCCTGGATGTAGAAGTCGAGGAAGGCCGAGAAAGACATGGCATGATCAAGTAAAACACAAGTGTTGAAAGTGGGCATGTAAGAAGTCGGAATAATCGACGTGCGTGCATGAGAAGATGTATGAATGTGGAGGAAGCAAGAGAAGTATGCCAGGACAGAGTGGTGTGGCGTTCTATCCTCTCTGCCTACCCCTTCGGGGAAATGGCGTGATGGTTAGGTTAGGTTAGAATTTAGAGATTAGAACTGATCATCATGTATTGTTTTTCTTTTAAGTATGTGTACCGACCTACCTTCAGCTTATACAAAAAAGAAAAGGAATCAAAATTATCGTTCGTCAACATTATTTGGAATTTAAAACAAAATATAAATTTTCATTCAGAGGTTATAAATTGATTCAACATATTTATGAAGAACGACCTCTTTGGAGCCAGGCTTTCCTCGGGTCTCTACATTATTACAATCAGTGAATTTTAATATTATTTTATTATTGTGTTGATTATTTGAAATTTTTAAACCGTGTAAATATACGAGTATTGTAAATTCATAAAAACTCTGCGTTTAATTTCTCACATTAGATTTAGCCAAATGGCCATTTTATAATGTCAATAAGTGTAAAAACTTAACAAAATGAAAAGTCCATAAAAAATTAAATTAGTTTTTAACTTTGCTATGTGTGCAAATTTTAAACAATGAACAAAATTCGTGGTAGAAGCTTCTTCATTCTTACGAAAAAACCATCAATCAAAAATCAGGAGATGCATAATATAATCTACTTTTTATGACTACGAAATTCAGTGAAGTAGCTTTTGTCTTGTTTAAAAAAATGTATATTTATGAGAATCGAAAGTTAGACCGAGGATATTTACTTTTCCCGTGTCGTGTCGCCCGAAGCTCTCTGGAGAATCGTCGATCCTAAATGTATTCTCCCTGTAGCTCGATCACAGATAACTTTTGACGTAGTTAAAAACGTGCTAACCACGTGCTAACGCTAACGATTTGACCGATCACAATAAACATTCATTCATACCACGTTCGCCGAGCCGATCATTGCCGAAGCAACGCTCGGGAATGCTCGGGAATGCTCGAATGCAGACGTCAAACGTCAAATCATCGCGCATGTCGGATTGTTTATTTATGTCGACTGCTTTTTCTCAATATATTTGGCTTGCTGAACGCCGGCTAAATGCAATACGGCACTCGAGAAAGATTGAATGAAGATATGTGCGAAGAATATATATCTCGGGAAAGGGCTCGCGACTTGATACGCTCGTGTAATAATCCCGATCGATAACTTTTAACGCGTGATCCATTGTGATCGCGAAAACGTTAAACATCCATGGGTAAGAAATCGTTATCACGTCGCTTATTACCGAGTCGATAGTGATCTGTGATCAAGCAACTGATTCTGAATTTAAATTGCGTTTCGAAATTTTAGAAAATGTCAGTTTGACGAGTGGTTAAACGAGTCTTCCCAGGTAACAGAACGCTGTTTAAAAGAATCTGCCGCCAAAGCCTATGTATAAACTACTACCATGTACTACTACTATCCATCCACAACCCTTATCGATACACAAGTGCAGCGAATCTTGATAACTTATTATATGAAGGCAAGATGACCAGTTTTACGCTTCTGCGCCAGTCCTAGATATCACACATTTAATATTTAATATAATCAAGATTCACCGCACGTGGTGTACCAATGCAGTGCCCTACGCACCATGGGTGCGAATAAGAGAAAAAGTAAGTAAGCAAGCGTCTTTTTCATGGAAAAATGTTCCTTAGATGATCGCTGGATAGAATTCGCCTGAGACAATTTAGGGTTTAAACTGGTTTACTTATTAAGTTCATTCAAATAACGTAACTGACGCAACGTAACAGACACAATAGAACATTTATTAAAAAACTTAGAGTAATGACGCGCAGGCTATAGAGAGGCCCTTTCGCCGTTTCCCATAGAGCGGAAGCGTTGCAAATTTATGGTTAGCGACCACTTCACTCTGCTGGCGGCCATTATTATTTGTTTGACAACAGACGCGTAACGGTCACTTTCGTCGCTTTGCTAGTAAATAACGTGGATACTTCCTGATTTTAATCATCAAAAACGGCAATGGTGAATTGTAGTATGCTTGGTTTGTAGCAGTAAGAGTGTCAAAGGTGTTAAAGGAGTCACATTTCACAGGTAATTGATTTCGATAAATAATTATTTTAATTTGCATTGATTTTGGCATATATTGTCCTAACATGGGTATTATTTGTATAAAAACTTTCCTTTTATCAACATATTTACATTATTTACCAGTTTTTCTTAATTTAGGTGATCAATTTGTAAATTAAAGTATGTTTACTGTTGATAGTGACAGTTGATTACTGTCGTTATGCCAAGGCCGCATTAGGCATTTGTAATACATTGGCATTTGTTTTGCTGCAAACTATGGCCAACTTCGTGTTTGACAATCATAGAATGGTTTTTGACCGTTAGGGCCCCTCTATAGCCTGCGCGTCATTACTCTAAGGTTAAAAACAATATTAATCCCATTTTCCGAATTGCAAAAAAAATTAAATAAACGAAAAATAATTTTAAAAAACTTTCTCCTTCACAATTTTTTCATTTTCTTGTTATTATATGTACCTTATAACTATTTTTCGCTTACGTTGTTCTGCCGATTATGGCTCGATTTGACCTTTTTATTTTTTTTTAAATTACCGATTCAGTGTTACAAAAAGCTACTTTTCGTTTTAACCCTCGCCTTGCGGTGATGTAACCCGCGTTGCAAAATCTCACTAAATAATTCATATCTCCGTAACAATCAAAATATAAAACTGGAATTTTCGCTAATCTTCAATCAAAACCTATTTTTTTATTTTTTTTATTTCATTTTTCACATTTAATATAATCACAATAATGGGATGGCGACTCAATCAGTAGAGACCCCATGCCAATGATCTGGCCCCGACTCACTAGATAGTCCGTGTCGAGTCAGGGCATTGTAGTAATTATACATAACACATTGTAGTACTAAACATAATTGAATATTTACATCATTAGTATAATAATTGTATAATATTATAGGTAAAATATTGAATTATTAAAATTTTTTTTTTTACCTGCATGTTTCAGAAATTTCATACGAACATCGTGTGTTTTGCAGTAAACAGAGGACTTTATAATTTTTAAATGCGTTTTAAAAAAATGAAAATGAATTAATATGACCGACAGAGATACTACACACTAATAAAAAAAAAACATTTATGCGAAAAATACAATCGTAAAAGTTATGAATCAACATTTTGCATAGGTAACCCGAGGTTACATCACCGGAAGCCGTGGATCGTTTCAAACACAGTACTTTAAGGGTTAAGTGCGTCACATATTTAATTAAAAAGATGAACATTGTCGTATTTACTACCAAATCCCGTTTGCGTGTCTCCATTGATAAATTACTATTTAGCAGTATGAAAGTCAATGTGTTTACTATAAGGTTTTGTTTACATATCTAATTATCATTTAGGTAGTGTTTCCTAGCGCCTAACAGACAAGCAATACGTATGCAATGGTAAAGATCTTTTTTTTATACGCTAAGTAAACGTCCGTGAGCTGTGAATCTTCTAAACTATATGAATAACTTTTGCCATACCTTTGTTTGTTAAATTCATATGGCAATATATTAAAAAATTTTGGTATTAAATATTTCTAAATGCCCGTACTTATTTTTTAGTTTTGGGCAATATATATAATCTAGTTGTATATGTGTACTAAATTTATTTTTTTTATTGTGTTTTAAATATTTTGACAAACGATACTATTCCACAGAATCCCATTAGTGTCTTTTGATATTAATACATTATTGGAACATTATGTCTTTGACTAAATATATTTGGTGGTACAATTAATTTGGCAAGGGCATTTTTAACGTTTTGAATATATTTGATGTACGTATGATAAATAATAATAATAATAGTTGAATAGTTTTCAAGTGCTTATCAAAAGAGGCTAAATTGGCAGTGCATAATGAAGTTCTGGTGCCAACCCTTATGTATGGAAGCGAAGCATGGAGTTGGGAAAAATAAGGATGAAAGTAAATTGAATGCAGTTGAAATGCGATCTCTCAGGCGAATGTGTGGTAAAACTATGTATGATAGGTGCACTAATGTTGAAATAAGAGCAGAATGCAAGGCTGAGATAAGCATTATCGACAAAATTAAGGTCTTTTACGTTGGTTCGGTCATGTAGAGCGAATGGATGATGAAAGAACGGCTAAAAAAATATATGATGCGACTGTGCCTGGACCGGGATGTAGAAGTCGAGGAAGGCCGAGAAAGACATGGCATGATCAAGTAAAACAAGTGCTTGAAAGTGGGGATGTAAGAAGTCGGAATAATCGACGTGCGTGCATGAGAAGATGTATGAATGTGGAGGAAGCAAGAGAAGTATGCCAGGACAGAGTGGTGTGGCGTTCTATCCTCTCTGCCTACCCCTATCGGGAAATAGCGTAATGTTTAGTTAGTTAGTTAGTTCTAGAATGATTCAATTGGAATAAGTAATTTGTCAAGAGAGTTTGAATTTTTTTGCTACTTATCATCATATACCACTTATGGAAATTTATCCAGCCAAATCGGCCGCAGCTCCCGTGTCTAATTCCACGTCACTTGCTCTGACGTACCGAATTGTACTATTTGGTAAGGACGCCGCAGAAACCTGATTTCCGTGCAAGCATAGGTTAACCTCGGATTGCAAATGTATGTGGCCTTTTATGTTCCTTCTGGCTGACATTAGATACCAAGGGTTGCTGTGTCCGTTGCCTCACCTCTGTGTTCCTTACAAAGTCAAATCACACCTAAAAATTTCTAAGACACCCTATTCCAAAATTCAAAGTCTGTCTATCTTGGGCCCTGGTTAGTGTCCACGAACTCGCAGCAAATGGAGGAGAAACACTTTACAGTTCTATACTTTTTAGGGGTTTAATCGATCTTCTTAAAATGTGTCAATCGCTTACACAACAAAATATCAAGGTAAGATTTAAAGACTCTCGAGAAAATTATTCCTCTCATAAAAGCTTTCACGTAAAATGACCTACCGCATGTAGATGTAGAAATGGATGATGAACGGCTAAAAAAATAAATTATGCGATTTGGATGTAGAAAGTCGATTTGCCGAAAAGAATGGCAATGATCAAGTAAAACAAGTGCTTGAAGGTGGGCATGTAAGAAGTCGAATAATCGGACGTGCGTGCATGAGAAGATGTATGAATGTGGAGGAAGCAAGAGAAGTATGCCAGGACAGAGTGGTGTGGCGGTTCGAATCCTCTGCCTACCCCTTCGGTGAAATGGCGTGGATGGTTGGTTAGTTGTTAGTTAGGAGTGATTCGCGGTGTTCAGAGGAAGAATCACTTATAGAAATCGCCGTCTAATTTCAATAATACTCGTAGGTACCGTGTACTATTTGGTAAAGTATTATCCGTGACATCAGTATTGCAAATGTATCTACTTTTATGTTCCCTGACTGATTGATGTGTCTAGGAACGTGAAATATTATCACACACTTCAATACATGGAGTAACAAAACTCGTAGTACAACCCGAAAACTGGGAATTTACATCATATTTGGGAGTGCGATGTGTAAACTTTCAAATCAAGGTTGAAAAAAAAAATTTTTCCTCTCATAAAAGCTTTCATATGTACCGCAGATGTAAAATTGACTAAATAAATTATATTTAATAACAATTTGCAAAAAAAATTTTAATCAAAAAAATTACTTCTTCTTCAATCAATTTTCTCGAAACTAACTAAGTCAAATTTTAAAAAAATATTACCCAAAATCGACTCAAAAGTTGTAGATTCACTGGTTTTCCGCTTGTACGTCGAGTTTTGTCACAGTATACAAGATTTCACGTAGCATAATACTATATTCCGATTAAATTATCTTTGCTCGAAAACTTATAAGTATCAACTTTTATCTTCATTCAGGTTGGTTGTTTTAATTCTGAATTATCCAAATTATTGCAAGTATTTTTTGCAGTAAGTATAAAAAAGTAGAGTCTAACGTGGAAGGAGGCGAGAGAGTTGGCCGCCGATAAGGTCTCCCGGAGTAATCTATTGATGTCCATATGCTCCACTATGTATATCAGGTAGAAGCTGGCATTCCAATAGTCCATGCTTTTTGTAGCTGCAAGACGACTTGATTTCTAGACTGCTATCAGTAGAATAATTATATCATTAGTAACGCGTTATAAAAGTTTAAATAGTGAAAGCCTGAAATTCCAACCATTTCTATGATTTGTAGCGCTATTTTTGGGTGAAATCTGAAGAGCGCTGTACAATAAAGAGGCTAGATAACAACACGTCTGGATAAAAGCGCATGGACGGTTGGGATTTTTTCCGCCTCAACAGTTAAAACGGATTAAAGAGGCTGATATTAAAAATATTTGAAAGTCAGTACACAGCGCATGGATTATTTTTTTTTTTTTTTTTTTTTTTTTTTTTAACCAAACAGGAGTTTAATTACATGATACGTACAAAAATATTGAGAAAAGTCACTTTTGATTTTTTAGTTTACATATGATTATACGAATAATGATGGGTTATGTGTAAACGGATATAACTTTGTAGGGAGATCCATGCGCTTTGTAGCTGCAAGGTGAATTGGAGTTCAGTACTTCGCCCTACATATAGATTTAATATAGTTTTCTTAATTTAATAACCGTAGTTCTCAGATCCTTTATTCATAAATTGGGACAGGAATTGGTATAAAACATTACATGTACGTTTCAGCGCTCTTGAGGTGATTTCTCACAAAAATGTCGCTTAATAAATTATCCAATAATAACAAGAAAAATGGACGACTTTGTTTTTCAATATAAATATTTAAACTAAAAAATTGTTAAATAAATAAATGGTCACAATAAACCTAAGTGATCCTCCAAAAGCGATCAGCACCAGTGCAGTGCCTCAAATATGCCGCGTGAGATATGTACCAAATATGGAACACGCCAGAATCCTACAGCACGCGCTGTACCCATAATGGGACAGTGAAACCAATCATTCATAACATCAATGGACGTGTGCTTACTTGGGTAATATTATATAATAATTACGTGGTCTGGTAAAGCTAAAATGTAAAAGCCTCAAAAATGTGAAATGCACGGAGAAAAGCTATAAGGAATTCCTAGTAATTTTAACTTTGTAAATTTCATGAGTTATTTATTCATATCGATGCTTTCATTATTTTTTAAATTTTTAATGAAAATAATCGCCATACGATTTTTAACACTCAGTAACTAGTTTGTAAGGTACATTTTATCATACAAATTTATTTATTACTACAACTACTACTACTTTCCCTTATCCGCACCCAGTGGTGCATAGGGCACATGCATTGGTACACCAAATGCAGTGTATATTGATCATTTTATTACAGAAGGTAAGATGATCAGTCTTAAGCATTAGAACCAGTCCAAGGTATCTCACATGAAATATTAATATGTAAATCACATGTAAATGACATATTTCATGTCGACCTCCTGCGGGAATCGAACCAGTTTCTTAATATTAAATTCATTTTTAAATACGAAGTTTTTTGTTATAAGAAATTAAATCTAGTAAAACAATAAAACAAACATTAAAACAAAACATTATCGACAAAATTAAGAAAGGGCTTTTACGATGGTTTGATCATGTGGAGCGAAAGAACGGCTAAAAGAAGTTTAAATGCAAGTGTGCCTGGATGTAGAAGCCGCGAAGGCCGAGAAAGACATGGCATGACCAAGTACGTCAAGTACTTGAAAGTGGTCATGTGAAAAGTCAGAATAATCGGCGTACGTGCATGAGAAGATGTATGATGTAGAGGAAGCAAACGAAGTCTGTCAGGACAGAGTGGTATGGCGTTCTATCCTCTCTGCCTACCCCTACGGGGAAATGGCGTGATGGTTAGTTAGTTAGTTAGTTAAAACAATAAACATCGCTTGCTGGAACTCTCAGATTCGATGCGACTAATCGATAGATCGTTTTGGATCAATATTTAATAAATATGATGTATCTACAAAATAATTCAAGGTGACTATGATTTGAAACTTTAAAAAAACACAATTTGACAGAAATATCTAAGCACTTCCTTTGCTCGTATTATTTCTGTATATAATAATATCTATAATACTTGTGTAATTTATTTTTACCATAGCAATTCATAGTTCTTCTTTGGTTCAACTCTAGCCCCACTAGTGTCATGTCGGAAATCGTAATTACGAACCAAAATAGATTTGTCGTAGATCACAAGTTAGATAGAGTATGGGAATCATCCCATGGTACTGAAATAATATTGCTTTAGGAGATAGGAGTCAGAAGGGGAGTGTTTTTTCACTAAATCTGTCCAGTAATGGATGTAAAAACAACTGGAAGAAACCGCCATCTATTCACTTACTAAAAAAATACACATGACAATGAGATGAAGTGAAATGGGTTTGTAAATAAAATGGTGAGCTATCGTTAAAGGTTGTCTGCATCGCAGCGTAGTGGTAATCTCATTGGGCTACCGTACATTATGTTGCGGTTCGATTCCCTGATTGAAACATTTGTTGGAATATGGTTCTTCTGACTGATCATCTCAGCAAATATTCTAAAGAGGAATGTTCATGTAACACTTTTAGATCACAAATATTTCACAACATTTTGAATGTGTACAAATACTTGTTGACAAATTACTGGATTATACCCATGCTGGGCTAATATCAGATATTATTGATATCCCAACAGAGACAGAGAACTCGGGAAACGAAAGTGGATTATCTAGGCGTTTACAGGGCTTATGACCTGTCATTGGCTGGGTTAAGTGGCCACTTGATGTATTACAACATTCCCCAATCCGCCCATCATCTATAAAGAATGATTTTGATCCAAAAAATGCTTAAAAATCTTCTCAACAGATGTCACCAGTTAGAAAATCGCTTTTAAAGTGAAACGTGGCATGATAATTCACACTAATAGAAGTTCCAAAAATTTGACATGTATGGTTATCAGATGATGGGCGGAATTAGGAATGTTGTAATACATCAAGTGGCCACTTAACCCAGCCAATGACAGGTCATAAGCCCTGTAAACGCTTAGGTAATCCACATTCGTTTCCAGAGTTTCTCTGTCTCTGTTGGGATATCAATAATAACAAATATTTCAATTTCTTTTAAGTAATCTGCAGTTTATCTACGTAATTTTTAAAGTCGCGACATGATTTTAATGATAAATAAGTTATGAAATACAGATGGAAACTCAACTCCAATTCATTTTGCTGCTACAAAGTGCATGAAATAATAATAATGTCCATATACACAATTTGTACATCTGTGCGTTACAATATGTATGTTGGCTATACAGTTTACAACATTACCCGTTTGTTTCATGAATGAAAAATCCGGCTTTTTTCTCAGGGAAATGTTAAGTGCCCGTACATTTGTCGGAGAAATGACAGTGAAGTGAAACAAGATGGAGCCTCCTTACCTTATCAGTAACCTGCTCACCTCATATTGGTCCTAAAGAAGTATGTAATTATGTTGTGTAACTCCTTAAACCGGTATCTTCTGCAGTAAAACGGAATCGGAATATTTCTGAATTAAAAACTGGTATTTTGACATTGAAAATGAAAGTGTTATATCATAATCACACGTGACAACTTTGCAATATGTTTTTTTTATTTTCTATACACGTTTTTACTAATCGGATTATTCTTACTATCCATTTTTTTTACTATCAAATCTATCACATCTATCTAAATAAGTACTTTTACAAACTATTAACCTATAAATACATAAAAAATGTTTGAAAAAATACAGGTACAATAATAATTCTTTCGTTTAAAAAATGTTCACAAACAATGTTTAACAACAACACGATGCGTGCTGTCTGATATTCCAGTTTATACTCGATCAAAACTAAATGCCGACTCTTTCACTCCTGCATTGTGCCGGTGCTCCTTTATGGATGTCGAGTTTTGAGAACTATACTAGGAGTCTGAGAAGGATACTAGGCATTAGGATACTTTTAACAATAACATGGCGCACTTTAATTCCTTATTACGAATGTTAAGACTGTACAATGACATAGAAAAACATTTAAATATTGATGTATTTAGTGATAGATGTGGTAAATTCAAGAGGAACTTGAAATCTTTTTGTAACCTCTGATCGAACATATTAATGCAAACTACTTAAAGCGTAAGAAGTCGGAATAATCGACGTGCGTGCATGAGGAGATGTATGAATGTGGAGGAAGCAAGAGAAGTGTGCCAGGACAGAGTGGTGTGGCGTTCTATCCTCTCTGCCTACCCCTTCGGGGAAATGGCGTGATGGTTAGTTAGTTAGTTAGTTATTTAAAGCTTTTTAAACCTGTAAATTGTGTACAAGAATAATAATGCTGTGTAATTATGTAATTGATGTGCAATAAAACCGTGTATGTAATTATTATGATAAAATGTAAAATGATAGATATTGTCACATTGTAGAGTTACCTGTAATTAAATAAATAAATTAGGTGGTTTGACTTCATTACCAACGCTGACATTCGGTAAAGGGCGCAGCAACCTCCAATAACTGGAGTCGTGAAGATGCAGATGTGGACCTGGCTTGGGCATGTACTCCGGATGCCTCGGGAGAGCCTGAACCCGAGCTGCCTCTTCTTTAGGCCTACAGGATCCCGCCCTCCTGGCAGACCGTCGATGACCATCCTACGGATGTACTCGGCGGAGAAAAATGGATGCGGGCCTGACGTGGGAGGAGCGAAGGAGCTGGCTGGTAATATGGTCTCCTGGAGGGATCTAGTGATATCCACATGCTCCATATAGGAGCGAACGTGGTGAAAGAAGAGGAAGAAACAATGTACGTTGTGTTTTTTATTGTTTTAATTTCAATATTCTGCATTTTATATTTTTTAAAAAACATACTCAAGAAGAGAATTAATTGGTTTTAGCATTCTCCAAAAAGAAAAAAAATAAAGCCTTTTTGCATAATTTTCAGGTTAAATTTTCAGATATAAGAGAAAAAGGAAAATTCTCTATAGAAGAATTCTTGTTTCATGGAAAAAGGAAAATATACACCGTGTCCCACGATGAGACCGCGAAACTCCAGAGGGTGATTATTTATGATATTCTGAGAAAAAAATCTTAATAAAGTTTTTCAAAAAACTCAATTCTAATTTCTTAAAAAAATGAATAAAAATTCACGCGTGTAATACCGTCAATTTTTGAACTGGCTCACACCACGTGACCTGCACCAATAAGCGCGAAGAAATCACATATTTTTTGAAACTTGAACTAAAGATTCAGATATGAAATTCGAATTTTGAATATCCGTACAAGGCGTACCAGAGCGGACCCCCACTCCTCCCCGCCCACCACCACCCCGCCGCGCCACCGCTAGCACATCAAACAGAAGCCAGTATTACACTCGTCGCTTTTTATGAATACTTTTTTAAAATTAATTATTAGAAATGCCCGGATCAAAAAATTTTATAAGGATTTTTTTCTCAGAATACCATGAACAATCACCCTCCGGAGTTTCGCGGTCTCATCGTGGGACACGGTGTATATATGTCAAATATCCATCGAAAATCGTTGAGAAAATTTTCTTTTTCAATTCAAGAAATTTTTGGTTTTCAAAATAAAACTTTTTATGTAGTCATTACTAAAAAAATAATGAAAAATAGCACGCGCAGAATTATAGAGTGTATGGAATGTGGACTGTATGGGTACGTAAAAACTTTGGAACATACTCGTACCATACAGTTTCTGTACACACTCATTACCGACAAATGCCCGTTTAAATATTTATACTTCGTGGAGAAATCTCACAGATTCCACTATAAACAATTTGGCAGATGAGTTAATTTTTCGGAAAATATTGCATCACTTGCCAACATCTGCTGATTGGTGAAAAATCTGAAGTCCTTTGAAAATGAAGTGTGATCAACATGACGCCTTCTTATTTTGAATAAAACTGGAGTGCGTTTAGATTAAGGATAGTTACGATCATTAGAATTTAGGCTCTAGGCTCTAGTGCATAAATCTCAAGATAACGTCATCGTAAGCTTTTTTTATTCCTACTTAGGCCAAATTTAAAACGATTAAGTATATATTACTTATCTTTTAATCTAATTTAACCAAATGGCAAAGATGACTTCTTGATTTTTTGTTTTAATATTCGATTAGATTCAATACGATTTAAACCTTTTATTTTTAGTGTGATTGCTGTTTAATATTTAAACAAACTTCTTGCTTTATCAAAAATACCTTGTAACCGGTAAACTTTTCAAAGCTTTTCTATTATTATATATATATATATGTAAAAGGAAAATATCTCGAACGTCCTGGATTGGCGCGGCCTCGCGAAAGGTTCCAAATACGCGAACACCGAAACATCCAGAAGAATGGGCCTTTTTATAAAAATACGCCATCGACTGTCGCCGGGAGTTCAGTGATTCGGTACCAGTCGCAAGAAGAAGCCCGTGATATCCGTGTACACGGTATTTATTTTATTGTTTTTACGCCCATAGGGCTTTTACATAGACATTTTCAAATGATTACACAATAGGTAGCTATTCATTACTACCAGAGATGGCATCCAGACACTGTTCCCAAAAATGCACTAGATTTGTGTTGAAAGTGTCAATATTGTTAGCATACTTGTTAGCCAGTGCGTGCATTCGTCGTATAGGTGAGTTTGCACTGTAATTGGTCGATGATTGGCTACAGTAAATAGTGCATTACTACGGGTAACTCGAATAATATACAATACCTATCTGTTTACATAAATAATATGTGTTATTATGTAAACGTGTAAACCTCCATATTAGTGTAAATTAATTGTTACTCAAATAATTGTATACAGTTCCAATCAATAAGTTTATTATCCAGTTGTCTAAAATTATGTCAAAGTACAATTTATTATAAAAAATTTCAATGCACAGTGTGCGTATTTCCAATAATCGTTGATCGAGGTGTTCTAATTAAGAAAATTTATGATAGTTGCACATATTCAATTTTGCAAATACTTATTTCCAAGCAAGCCGAAGCGGCTTGTGCTTGAAGATAGAAATCGAGTAGTGTCGAAGTGGGGATTTGAACCGACGATCTCTGGACTCGCGACGCTACCACTGGGCCACCACCCGTTCAGATCCTATGAACGAGAAGGAGGATATGTATTTGTAATTTTCCATTTTAATTAACTAACTAACCATCACGCCATTTCATTTAGAGAGAATAGAACGCCATACCACTCTGTCCTGACATACTTCCTTTGCTTCCTCTACATTCATACATCTTCTCATGCACATACGCCGGTTATTCCGACTTTTCACATGTCCACTTTCAAGTACTTGGTCATGTCATGTCTTTCTCGGCCTTTCTCGGCTTCTACATCCAGGCACACTTGCATTTAAACTTCTCTTAGCCGTTCTTTCCTCACTCAACATCGCTCCACATGACCAAACCATCGAAAAGCCCCTTCTTAAATTTTGTCGATAATGCTTATCTCAGCCTTGCACTCTGCTGTAATTTAGACATTTGTACACCTATCATACATAGTCTTACCACACATAGATCGCATTTCAACAGAATTCAGTCTACTTTCATCCATCTTTTACCAACACCACGCTTCACTACTATACATAAGGGTTGGTACCAGAACTCCGTTGTGTACTGCCAATTTTGCTTCTTTTGATAAGTCCTTGTTTGCCACTATCGGTTTTAAAGCATCATTATCTCTGTTTCCGGCAAAAACCCTACTGTCAATGTCCTTATCCCCATTTCCCTTTTAACTTTTTAAAATGTTTAAACAAAGTGAGTACTTCGGGTTTGAGATCCAGTGAGATCATAAAAATAATATTTGTGTAATTGAGTCACCTAGCCAGTTGAGTTTGATAAAATAAAATACAGATATAATGGTGATGCTCCCTTCCTTCTCCAAAGCTTAAACATTCAATGCGATTTTATCTGTTTATTTACAAAGTTGTCTTTCTACTCGCTACTTTTGAAAATATTTCCCAGAAATAAAGTTGCGAATTTCAATAGCTTCCTTTGATGCCGGCAAACTTGATCAATCTTAGCTCCAAACATCGTATCGTTTACTTTAAACTAATGAAGATTGACTAACACAAGATTGTAAGAGGTGTTAGATCAAAGACAAAGCACCAATGAAGCTATTAATACGTTTATTATACGTATTTAAACTTAAACTTGGCGTAATTGTTAAGTAAAAATTACAAACCTCGGAATGCTTTTTTTTAAATAGGTACCTTATTCACTAATCAATTATTTTTATTACTAGCTGTGAAAGAAAATAAACATGGAGTTAAAAAAACTCGTAGTACTAAAACCCAAAAACATAATTGAATCTTCATCCAAGAGATTCACATGTCCAAAGATATTTATCGACAAACAAAAATACTTCCGTTCAAAACTATTTCCATTGCATGATATCACTAATACTATTTTGAATATCATAAATTCTTCGGTTCACACTAATCTAAAGTACAAGTTCAATTACGATATCCACAGCCATAACACACGAAACTCTAAAAAACTAACTAACTAACTAACTAACCATCACTCCATTTCCCCGAAGGGGTAGGCAGAGAGGATAGAACGCCCACACCACTCTGTCCTGGCACACTTCTCTTGCTTCCTCCACATTCATACATCTTCTCATGCACGCACGTCGATTATTCCGACTTCTTACATGCCCACTTTCAAGCACTTGTTTTACTTGATCATGCCATGTCTTTCTCGGCCTTCCTCGACTTCTACATCCAGGCACAGTTGCATCATATATTTTTTTAGCCGTTCTTTCATCATCCATTCGCGCTCTACATGACCGAACAACGTAAAAGACCTTTCTAATTTTGTCGATAATGCTTATCTCAGCCTTGCATTCTGCTCTAATTTCAACATTAGTGCACCTATCATACATAGTTTTACCACACATTCGCCTGAGAGATCGCATTTCAACTGCATTCAATTTACTTTCATCCCTTATTTTTCCAACTCCATGCTTCGCTTCCATACATAAGGGTTGGTACCAGAACTAAAAAACTATACGTGTCGAAATCTCATTCAACTAAATTTGGCGTAAAATCTTTAGAAAGCATTGCCCGCACTCAATTCAATAAACTACCAAACGAAATTCAAAATCAAAAGACGGCGAAATCCCAAAAACAAAGCACTAAAATACTACTTTCTAAATATTTTTATTAATAATTGATGATATGGCTAATTTTTTTTTTATATTGTTCCTTTTGTAATTATTGTTCCTTTTAGATTTAGCATTAATAACTCTGTAATCTTAAGTATTGTATTGTTATAATTTTAGTCTTTCTTTTTTTAATATCTGTCCCAGAATGAGTTTTGTAACTCAATTGGGAGTGCAAACTATTTTGTACGAATTAAATTAATAAATAAATAAAATAAATAAATATTTGGAGACGAATGTGTGAAGTGACTTAAATATGAGCTTTAAATAAAAATATTTTTTCTTCTGACAAAAGCTTTAATTAGTACTGCAGATCATATATAATTCAATAACAATAAATTAGAGCAGAGTGCAAGGCTACGATAAGCATTATCAACAAAATTTAAGAAAGGGCTTTTACGGTGGTCATGTGGAGCGAATGAGTGATGAAAGAACGGCTAAAAGAAGTTTAAATGCAAGTCTGCCTGGATGTAGAGGCCGCGGAAGGCCGAGTAAGACATGGCATGACCAAGTAGGACAAGTACTTGAAAGTGGACATGTGAAAAGTCGGAATAATCGGCGATGTGCATGAAAAGATGTATGAATTATGAGGAAGCAAAGGAAGTCTGTCAGGACAAAGTGTATGGCGTTCTATCTTCTCTGCCTCATCCTACGGGGAAATGCCGTGATGGTTAGTTAGTTAGGATAATAAGAACTTTTGAAGACTAAAAGCATCGTTTTCACGAGAAATTCACTGAAAACAAGAAAGTATTTTTTTTTCTGAATCGTGATTTGAGATATAAGATTCGTCAATAATACTCTTACAAATTATAGTTAAATATAATAATAAATACTTGTAATAAATAGTTCAAAATTACAAAAGATTTTAAATTTAGAAAGGAACGGTTTATTGGAAGCTTGAGTTTTATGACAGATGTGAGACCATAAACAAAAGTCTTTAAAACTCCAGAAGTTTGTGTTTCTCGGTCCTACCAATGACCAAGCTCCAGTTCCAGAAAGCCAAATCGTTGAACCTCGAATGTTTGAAATTCGAATGTTAACTCAATCATTAATAACGGGTTAGGTAAACAATGAGACGGGAAAAAATCCCGCCTAAATTCTGAGAGAAGCGGTTTGCGCATGCGCGAAACGGGTCGGGCATGCGCCGACGACGCACGCACATCGTGTTTTTGGAGTTGCCCGTTGCATAAACATTAAATATCTGGCGAGGCCTGGTAAGTTGTCTGGTCAGAGCAATAAAAAAATAGCCGTGTGCAAATTATAATACAAGTACTTACTTGAACACGCTACGGAAACCAGGCAAAAGCCCTCTAGAGAGACAACTATTATTTTTTGGCCTACAATAGACAACTTTAAAGACTATTGAGTATTTTTCCAGTCCAGCCAATTCTACCGATTTTTTCAACAAGCTAAACCGCGATTTTAAGATTGTTAGTGTGATAAAAATACGGATGAATTTACGTTATGTACGCGAACAAATTTAATGCTTTTTTTGCCCCTACCACTGTCTCGGCTAATGTATTATAATTGTCATTGTTTCCATCACCCAAACCGACCAGAGTCGGCCCAAATTAACAGTAGTAGGGTATGTTAGTCTCTTCCCCGATCATTATTTATTAGTAATTACTACCACCCGTGTGGAGACCGCTATCCCGCCTCGCCAGGCCCCCCATCCCAGACATCCACCCGTGCATCCGCGGTCAGGGTCTCAATGGAGGGGGGATTAGGGAAAAGAGGGGAGGGGACAGAACGCATGTATGCATCTCACACTATCATCCTATTTATTAAGGCATTTTTTATCCAGATAAATGGTGATCCATGCGACGCGGTGACCGAATTTCTTGGTCGAAGTGGAAATGGGTCGGTCATATAGCCAGAATGACGGACGACAGATGGACGTAACGCGTTCTGTTGCTCGATCACAGATCAGTACCGATTCGGTAATAAGCGACGTGATAACGATTTCTTACCCATGGATGTTTAACGTTTTCGCGATCACAATGGAACACGCGTTAAAAGTTATCGATCGGGATTTTTAAACGAGCGCATACTAGTCGCGAGCCATTTCCCGAGATATATCTTATTTGCACAAATCTTCATTCGATCTTTATTATAATTTAGTCGGTTTTCGGCAAGCCAAATATTGAGAAAAGCAGTCGAAATAATAAAAAATCAGCTAAGCGCGATGATTTGACGTTTGACGTAAGGCCGCGTTATAGCTTGCATCGGCCCCCGCTCGGCTCAGATCGGCTATGTTCGGCTATCGATACCACGGTATCGAACGAATGTCACTGTGATCGCTCAAATCGTTAGCAATAACACGTGAATAGCACGCTTTTAACTACGTCGATAGTTATCTGTGCTTGAGCTACTGGTGTGGATACCGAGAAACCAGAGGCCTCAAGGACGTCCACCGATGAGATGGGTGGATGATATCATTAAGTTTGCTGGAAGACGGTGAATGGGGACGGCGCAGATTCGGAGGAGTGGAGGGATCAGCGGTGCGATTCTCTAAGGTTTTAGACACTTCTGCGCATACGAATTCAGTACAAAATCGTAATGCGCAGTAGTTTAAAAACACTAACAGAATCGAAGCGCAGGTGATGAAAGGGATCGCATCAATGTTTTTGTGATTTTTGTATAATTTATTAGCATGTACAGAAAATGCTTTGCTACAAGCATATTATTTCGTGAAGGCTTATTTAATGTTCAATATTAAATACTGTAAATGATTGAAAGTTATAATCTTATTCGGTATAATGGATATAATAATATGGTACCTATCTATTAGTATCTATCTACCTACAGATGACGTGGGATGATATTCTTGACTTGCAATTAACCCTTTATTTTATCGTTCTCCACGCGGATTTATGACAAAAGTTTAATTAAGTTTGTTTTGACCGATGATCCCATAAAAGTGAGGCGTCGAAGGTGTTAAACATCGCACCGCATTTTATGAAACGTGGAAAAAGATGGCGTCCAACTGAAAAGGCGGGTAATGAAGAACAGCGTTCGTACTGGCAATAAAATATCTGAAAACCAATTAATATCAGTACTGAAAACTCGATTCAATTCAGTCTCGTATTGTATTAAAATTTTAATGTTTTTTTTTCTCTTTGAATCTACGTGCTTGCGATTTTTGTCGTGATATTAGGGATACCTCTTATATTGTAAAAATAGTATAATATTGTATTATCTACAGACAAACTTTTTTCAATCAGTAAAGCAATGATCGTCATCCGATTATTGTTTTATAATCTTAAGTTATTTCAATTATTTCTATCAATATTTACAATATAAAACTAATTATTTGTTTCTACACACAAAAAGGCATCATCACCATTCCGTATCAGCTTCATATAGAGCAAAGTGATTCTGCAAACTATTTAGGTCCTTACAAGTCATCGTCATCATTACATATCCGCTCTCTAAGTGGTGCATCCTCCCAAATCAGCCGCAGTTCTGGCGTAAACTGCGGACGGATTGTCAACAGTGGACGTCCAGGACGCCGAGAACCTGACGACTCGTAAAATAGGCAAGGGTTATGGCTCTCAAGAGGCGAGTAAATGGACCAGCCATCCGATATACTAAGGTTGGTTTTGCATATATCTTCTCATGGACGCACGCCGATTATTATTTTCACATGACCACTATCAAGTATTTGACTGTTGTACTTGATTGAGTCGGAATAATCGACGTGCGTGCGCGAGAAGATGTATGAATGTGGACGAAGCAAAGCAAGTGTGCAAGGACAGTGAAAGTCCCACCCTTTCCCTAGACTGTGTTTTAAAGACTATTGAGTCTTTTTTCAGTCCAGCACAACTCTACCGATTTTAAAGCTAATCCGCGAAATTTAATAGATTCAGTTTTAACTGGAAAAAGCTGAAGAAAAAAAGGTTAAATACGCGACCAAATGCTTTCATTGCCCCTATCACTGTCTCGGCTCTGTAAGTGTGCCAGGACAGAGTGGTGTGGCGTTCTATCTACTCTACTTACCCCTTCGGACAAATGGCGTAATGGTTAGTTAGTTAGTTAGTTACTTGATTACGCCATGTCTTCTCGGCCTTCCTTAGCTTCTACGTCCAAACACACTCATCGTAAATCCTTTTAGCCGTTCTTTCATCATGCATTCGCTCCACATCACATTGGCGGAACCATAAAAAAAAAAGACCTTCTTAATTTTGTTGATAATGCTTATTTCCAAACTAACTAACTAACCATCACGCCATTTTCCCGTAGGGGTAGGCAGAGAGGTTAGAGCGCCATACCATTTTGTCCTGGCACACTTCTCTTGCTTCCTCCACATTCATACATCTTCTCGTGCACATACGCCGATTATTCCGACTTTTCACATGTCCACTTTCAAGTACTTGACGTACTTGGTCATGCCATGTCTTTCTCGGTCTTCCTTCATGCTTATTTCAGTAGGTATTATTACTTTATTTTTCTGTGCATCGCATCGATTGGATATGCACTTTAATTAACCGTGCTTTCAATTTAAATGATATCCAATTAAATAGGTACTTTAATTTCTGAGAATATGCAGATGAAGATATACACCATTTGAGCACGCAAGATGTACGTACCACTACCACTGGCCAGCGGGAGGTCCATGCAATATTACTACATATATGTATTGTGTATATAGAGACAAGTAATATTTTGTATATTTTTTATTTATACCACGTTAACAGGCCAGAAGGCCAAATTGTAGAAGGGAACTTCAACACAAACACCCAGGATTGAGAAAAATCACTTTACTTAATAGTGTACCTAAATGTAGATATATACCTATCTCTACTGTTCGTGGAATACTGCTTAGTAATCAACGCAAACCGCATAATGTACCTACTCGTTCTTTATATTACGAAGGGCTCGATTCCCAGTGAGGATTACATTGAATTTATCCCTTTAATTTTCTACAACCATTGGAATTGATACAAGAAGGTATATTTTTCATTTAAATTCAGTACTTGAAGCGCCCTTGAAATAAAAATTCGCACTGCATTGGTACACCAAGTGCAGTGTATCTTGATCATTCGATTACATTAAGGTAAGATGGTCAGACTTACGCTTCAGAACCAGTCCAAGGTATCACACATGAAATGTTAATATGAAAATCACATGTAAATAAATATTTAATGTGTACCCCCTACGGTAATCGAACCCGCGATCTACTCGGCTGCGCTACCTCTATGCTACGAGACGAACGGAGGCTATATTAATAATCCACTATTATTTTGAATGACGTATTTTCTCATGTTTTGATGATTTATGTAATGAGGAATCTAAATAAATTCAATCTCGGATTTGCTTTTAAAGGAGTTGTGCTGTACTGAAAAAGGATTAAATAAACGGTCGGCCATGGCGCGGCCTAGGGAAAGGATGGGGCTTTCATTGTAGGATCAAATAAAGAAAATCAAAATCTTTTAGACTAGTCAACTTAAAGTCACACAATACACCTTGAAAGGATTAAAAGGCAATTGAAATATTTTATTATTTTACCATAAAATGATAACAAAACCACTGTCTAACCGCAAACCGCAGCTTTTTTAAATATTGAGTGCAACGAATTGTGGAGCTTCTTCGGGAATTTCGCGGTTATCCCTTTTTGCGTTATTTATTTATTTCTTCAATCAACAAAACCTACATTACAATAACATAACAACTATTAAAAATTCAATGCTTACATAAACAAAATACAATTTAATGCGACTTATAGATGTATGAACGTGGAGGAAGCAAGGGAAGTGTGCCAGGACAGAGTGGTGCGGTGTTCTATCCTCTCTGCCTACACCTTCGGGGAAATGTCAGGATAGGATAGTTAGTTAGTTAGTTAGTTGCTAAGTGCATATTTTACTATTCACAAGACTGCATTCTGATGGAATCTCATTTATTTGATATCTTTTCTTATATAGTACATAGGTTATCCTAAAGCACTCTAGGAACAATAGGGAATAAATCACAATGCGGCAGATTATGTTGACTAGTGTACTGATATCTGCTATGAATATGTACGAGGTAGTATAACATTAAATTATTATTAGGTATACAGGGGTAACAGTAGACTACAAAGACTAAACATAAGCATACAGCAAACTGTCCCGTATATAGCAAAAACTGTATGGAATATTGAATGATCGGCACGACGCCGACGTTTGGCTAACCTGTTGCTCGATCACAGATCAGTACCGACTCGGTAATAAGCGACGTGATAACGATTTCTTACCCATGGATGTTTAACGTTTTCGCGATCACAATGGAACACGCGTTAAAAGTTATCGATCGGGATTATTAAACGAGCGCATACTAGTCGCGAGCCATTTCCCGAGATATATCTTATTCGCACAAATCTTCATTCAATCTTTATTATAATTTAGCCGGTTTTCGGCAAGCCAAATATTGAGAAAAGCAGTCGACATAATAAAAAATCCGACAAGCGCGATGATTTGACGTTTGACGTAAGCCCGCGATATAGCGTAGATCGGCTCCGCTCGGCTCAGATCGTCAATGCTCGGCTCAGCGATCGCGGTATTGAACGGTATGTCATTGTGATCGCTCAAATCGTTAGCGTTAGCACGTGATTAGCACGCTTTTTAAATACGTCGATAGTTATATGTGCTTGAGCTACTGATAGTTAATGTTTTTTATGTAAAAGTTTAAGGAGATATTGATATATTTAATGATTTTGAAAACGTAAAAAACAAATAACATATTTACATTATTAGCTATATTAACAATTTCCCGTGTGCAAACATACGATAGTAACTTACGATCGCGCTTAAAAGATATATTTTTTAACAACATTTTGAATGTATACAAATCCTTGTAGACAAATTACTGGATTATACCCATGCTGGGATGATATCAGATATTATTGATATCCCAACAGAGAAACTCTGGAAACGAATGTAGGTTATCTAGGCGTTTACAGGGTTAATGCCCTGTATTGGCTGGGTTAAGTGGCCACTTGATGTAATACAACATTCCCCATTCCGCCCATCATCTGATATAACCATATATGACAGGTCATAAGCCTTGTAAACGCCTAGATGACCCACATTCGTTTCCAGAGTTTATCTGTCTCTGTTAGGATATAAATAATATCTAACATTACAAAAACCTATTACAATAATTAAAGGTATAATATTAAACTTTACGCTATACCTCACCAATTAAAAAGACAAGCTCTTGTGCTTGGTGAGGGAGATTATGCATATATTTAATTTTCTTTCCCGTATAAAGAGCGTATAGCAGTATATATACTAAACAGTAGATAAACTACTTATGTACTCATATAGATTTTGAATTTCACTAACTGAATGATTCAATCTAATGAATTTAGCTATGTTAAACAAATCTGATAATAACCATTATATTTCTTATAAATGTGAAGATACATAAGTTCCATAAGATAAGATCCATACATACAACGCGTACAAATTATTTTTGTGAAAAATAAAAGTATTTTTGTCAGAATCAACTGTAAGAATTTCACTGTAATTGAAATCATTACAGAATATTATCCGTCATGTTTTCTGATTGTGGGTGAAAGTTGTTACGATCCTGTTATTAGCGGTCAAATTACAGGACAAATCTTCCAAATCTCTACCAGGGGGACACAAACTCAATGGAAGTCATTATACCATTGGTTCCTTGGAACATCTGAGTACATTTCATAACTCCTTAATAATAAAACACACTAAATAAAACAAATCATGGAGTTAGATCTATCCCACGTTTGACGTAGCTTAATAATATGATTCTTTTAAAAATTAAATGCATGAGTGTTCATCAAACTAGACATCCGCATTCCCGTCTCTAAAAGCCTCTTTCTCTTACTTCCTTTTCCTCATCCGCACCCAATGGGTGCATAGGGAACTACATTGGTACATCAAGTGCAGTGTTTCTTGATCATTTTATTACATGAAGGTAGGATTGTAGCTTCGTAACTAAATCTTTATAGGTACATAACTTATAGGAATACTAGTATTAGGTACTACCTTTCCCTAACCCGCACCCGATGGTGCATAGGGCACTATATTGGTACTCTGTACACCAAGTGCAGTAATCTTGATCATTTAGGCTACATGAAGGCAAACATTCATATTACTGATGAAGATGGCAGCACGAACAAGGAACTCGCAATCCGTCTAGGAATTGCTGGAGCAACCTTCAACACGATGCGTGCTCTCTGGAATTACAGTTTATACTCAAAACAAAATGCCGACTCCTTAATTCCTGTATTGTGCCGGTGGTCCTTTGTGGATGCGAATCCTGGCACCTCACAAAAGCTCAGAATGCTAGCATGTTGAGCTTTGAGAATAAGTAATCTGAGAAGGATTCTAGGCAATTGGTGGTTTGACTTCATAACCAACGCTGAAGTTTGGGAACGGACGCAGCAACCTCCAATAACTGGAGTCGTGAAGATGCGGCGATAGACCTGCTTTAGGCATGTACTCCGGATGCCTCGGGAGAGCCTGAACCCGAGCTGCCTCTTCTTTTACGCCTGCAAGATCCCGCCGTCCTGGCAGACCGTCGATGACCATCCTACGGATGTATTCGGCGGAGCTGATGGATGCGGGCCTGACATGGGAGGAGGCGAGAAAGCTGGCTGGTGACAGGGTCTCTTGGAGGGAACTAGTGATGTCCACATGCTCCACATAGGAGCGAACGTGGAGAAAGAAGAAGAAGGCAAACTGATCAGTCTTAAGACTTAGAGCCAGGCCAAGGTATCAAGTATGAAATATTTGTATAAAATTTAATTTCAGGAAGGTACCTACTTATTTTATTCAATTTAAGGAGCTTAGGGCAAATATTACGACTAAATATTCGTTTTAATTATGGATATCAAATGCTAGGTGAAATGGGGAATGTTGTAATACTTCAAATGGCCACTTAGCCCAGTCAATGTCAGGTTAATAGCCCTGTAAACGCTTTGGCGTTATCTAGATATCCATATTCCCTTCCAAACTTCTCGTCTCTGTTGAGATGTCAAATTGTACTGTAAAATATCCGTATTTTTTTCGTCAAGATTTCATGAAGCTTTATATAAATTAGATAAAAAAAGGACCGCAGGGTTTTTTCATGAAGGATTTTAATAGTTCTTCGCTGCGGATATGGTAATTGTTATTATTATTATTATTTTGGATATATTTATATAGCGCCGTTTTTATAAATATACCTCAAGGGCGCTTTAAATATTGAAATTTAACGGCTCGGAAATTTAATACATTACATTATGACAGACATTGTTATTATTATTCAACGTCGAGTCTCTCGGATGTCGATCCAATAAATGATGTGCTAACCACTGCATTTATGAGCGGACATATCAAAGAAACATTTTGAAGTAGATAATCGGATTGTTATAAACAAATCGTTAGATTTTTGACCGTTTCCTGGAATAGTGTGAACTTCCTGGAACGGCTATAAATGCAACAGGAAATACTTCGCTAAACCCAGAATGGGAAATCCACTGCTACCCGGAATTGAATTTTAAAAATGCTTTCGTGTAGACGCGAATATTTTAAAAATTTTGAAGTGGGATGAAATATCCCAAAACACGCACGCAAAAATTAATAAAAAATGTTGAAAAATAGCATTGATTTTTCAAAATCTTAAACAATGACGTCACTCCTTGTATCTATGTGTAGTGTTTCCGGTTTCCGTTTTTAAATCCCCCGTAGCCGCGTTCCATGGCATTTTAATATGGAATACAATCTACATACAAGCTTCTATTGCAAAAAAGATGGCTGCCATTCAGTCTCCCTAGAACACTGTTAACAGTATATGACAGTTGAGTCGACGGTATATTTTATCTGTGCTTCCCGCGTCAGTTTGCATAGATTTTTGACAGTTTTGTTACTGGCTGGAGAAATACCATGGCCTTAAACAACCCGTTTTATGACGTCACTCCTGCAAAAATGACGCAGTTAGTACATAGGGGTATTTAGCGCGGTATTTTAAATGTGCAACTTTAAAAAATCGTATCTTCATCAATAACTTATAAAAAAAATTTTTTTTTTTTTTTTTTGTTTAGTTAAATAGTAGTAAGTTTATAGAAAAAAATTACTTTAGAAAACAGTGGATTCCCTCATTAGTTTCCTTAATATACGCACGCATACATGGAAAGATACTTTGTTTTACACAAATATGTAGATATTAGATATGCAATACGACTATCGCTTTTACAAACATAGCCAAAAAATATTGGAATTATTTTAAACAGAGGTTTATTATTCAAAAGAGGTTAAATTGGCAGTTCATAATGGAGTTCTGGTACCAACCCTTATGTATGGTAGTGAAGCGTGGTGTTGGAAAAAGAAGGATGAAAGTAGATTGAATGCAGTTGAAATGCGATCTCTCAGGCGAATGTGTGGTAAGACTATGTATAGATAGGGCGTACAAATGTCGAAATTAGAGCAGAGTGCAAGGCTGAGATAAGCATTATCGACAAAAATAAGAAAGGTCTTTTACGATGGTTCGGTCATGTAGAGCGAATGGATGATGAAAGAACGGCTAAAAAAATATATGATGCGACTGTAACCTGGATGAAGAAATCGAGGAAGGCCGAGAAAGACATGGCATGATCAAGTAAAACAAGTGCTTGAAAGTGGGCATGTAAGAAAGATGAGAAGATGTATGAATGCGGAGGAAGCAAGAGAAATGTGCCAGGGCATAGTGGTTTTGGCGTTCTATTCTCTCTTCTACCCTTCGGGAGAAATGGCGTGATGGTTTTAGTTAGTTAGGTTAGTTAGTTTTAACAGTTTAAGAAATACGTGCGTTTGGGCCACAAAATATATTAAATTGTTTTTTACATGGGTAATTATGTACAGCGCCCTTAAGAGCATACCACATGGTGGGGACCACGTGACTCGCGGCCGCTTTCCCATACAAGCGTATATTCCTCGATTTTCTCCCTGGAATTTAACATTAGAGCAACGATTTTTTCACACTTTTTAGAAATTTACCAGATGCGTGTTTGTATCATCTAATTTATTTATCTCCTTTAACAAATAAAACAAAAAAAATAAGACAATGCAAACACGCATCTAGTCGATATCTAAAATGTGTAAAAAAAAGCATAACTGTAATGTTAAATTCCCGGGAAAAAATCGAGGAGTACGTTTGTATGGGAAGCGGCCGCGAGTCACGTGGTGTGGTATGCGCTCTTAAGGTTTCTTTATAAGTCATCCTATTATTATAATAGTTCATGTTATCACCATCTGTACAACACGTGCCAGTAAATCGAAGGCGAGTTCTGAGAAAAGGTTCTGGCCTGGGTTTTGGGGTGGCCCATAGGGTACTATGGGTACCTACTCGAGACCGATAGTAATAATAATTAGGGGCCCGTTGAATGGTGCTCCAGAAGATTTACAGCCCCTCTCGTCTGTATTTCATTAACAGCTTTATTATTATTTCTCCGCCCTGACAGCTCAGTTTTAACTTGTATTGTTCGAAAAATTTCGACGTTCAATGAACGGTGATTTAACTGTGATTTACATAATAAAGTTATTATGTTAGTTTAATTAAACTAACTAACTAACTAACTAACCATCACGCCATTTCCCGGGTAGGCAGATAGGATAGAACGCCGCACCACTCTGTCCTGGCACACTTCTCTGGCTTCCTCCACATTCATACATCTTCTCATGCATGCACGTCGATTATTCCGACTTCTTACATGCCCACTTTCAAGCACTTGTTTTTACTTGATCATGCCATGTCTTTCTCGGCCTTCCTCGACTTCTACATCCTGGCACAGTCGCATCATCATATATTTTTTTAGCCGTTCTTTCATCATCCCATTCGCTCTACATGACCGAACCAAAACTGCATTAAATCTACTTTCATCCTTATTTTTCCAACTCCATGCTTTATATATAATAATTATTATAATATTATAATATCATCTCAAGGGCGCTTTACAACTACGTAACTATTACAAAAGCATGTTACTGCTGCAGATAAGAAATTTTGTATAGATGAGTTTTTAGCTTTCGCCGAAATTCAGAAGAACTTTCTATACTCGTACATCTTAGATTTGAAGGTAGGTGTTTCCACGCAGATGGACCTGCGAATGCGAAAGCCCTCTCACCAAGACTTGTATTCGGATTTTGCTTGGGCTTCGAGAGTCTTCAGGTCGCTTCTGATTTGGCTGATCGTAGGGTTGATTGCTTTCCGTTTCTTATCTCTGGGACACAGAGTTCAGAAATGTACGCCGGTGCCATTTCATGTATAGCCTTAAACACAGTTATTCTTTCTAAGCACTTGAACCAGTGAAGTTCTTTCAGGTGTTGTGAAATATGTGAATATTTTGGTACACTTGTGATAAGTCTCGCAGCAGCATTTAAGACTGTTTTGAGTTTATGGCGTCTCTTGGGTGGCTTTTGGAAAGCTAAATTCCACATTCCGAAGCTCCATTCCCAACTCACTCAAGACTCGAGCATTCAACCAATGCATTCTGCCCGTCCTTACTTATGGCGCGGAAACAATGACTCTGACCAAGCAATCCTCCCATAAGTTGCAAGTTGCACAGAGGAGCATGGAGAGGATTATGCTTAGAATAACATAAAGAGACGAAAAAGGAACGATTGGATCCGACGCCAGACAAAGGTCTGCGACGTGGTGGAGCGAATTGCTTGGTTGAAGTGGAAATGGGCCGGTCACATAGCCAGAATGTGGAGACCGAGGAACCAGAGGCCTCAAGGACGTCCACCGATGAGATGGGTGGACGACATCAGGAAGTCTGCTGGAAGACAGTGGATGGGGACGGCGCAGGATCGGAGGAGTGGAGACGGCAGGGGAGGCCTATG